>QLOJ01005863.1:0-16925 GCA_003313625.1 Tricholoma saponaceum
ATCAACCCAACTTCTTCCTTATCTTACAATAGGAACGAGCCTGCCTTGTCCACCTTCACCTTCGCCTTCTGTCATATACGATGTCCAAAAAACTCATCACAGTCGACGAGCTCCGTGCTAACAAGTCGAAGGACAGTTTCTTCGTTCTCCTCCACAACAAGGGTAAGTGGGCTACGTGTTATATTTATCTTGTCTTACCTTCCGTTAATTTCCAGTCTACAATGTTACAAAGTTCATAGACGAGGTGTGTACAACTCTGCTAGCACTTGACCTGCCATTAAAGCATGGAAACGTGTTTATAGCACCCAGGAGGAGACGAGGTAATCCTCGCTGAAGGTGGTACGTGGCATATTCCGGCTAGCCGGCCTCATTCCAGCCGCTCATAGATTCTCGTTTTCTATTTAGGTCAAGATGCGACAGAGGCTTTTGAAGACGTTGGACACTCTGACGAAGCTCGCGCGCTCCTTCCGGACATGTTCATCGGAGACTTCGAGAAAAGTAGCGTGAGTACAACCTTCTGTTCCTTGGTGTAGACATTCTACTAACCAGCGCATAGGACGTGAAGCTCAAGTCCGGTGCAGCGGCAGCCCAGGCTGCCCGGGTGTCTGGCGCAGTGGAAAAGGGTTCAAAGTACGTCGGTTATCTCATCCTTCTTCCGACTGGCTAACCCTCTCCATAGTATAATGTACTTCGTCCCCCTCGCCCTTTTGGGTGCTTATTTTGCGTGGAGGTACTACACAACTGGCTCCGCATAGACTGCTTATCGTTATATCTCTCCTTTCTTTCCCATTAACCCTTTTATCCACGTACATTTTAGTACAGTGTCGTGCACCATATTCCCTGCATATCTACTGCTTGTTGGCGGCGACATTTCATAGGAAATAGATGCTTTATCGATATCACATGTTTAGAAGAACAGTGCGTCCATCGCATGCGATTCGGCGGCGTCGTGATTCTGTCACATAAACAATCTGATGTAAAAGTGGCACCACAAGTAACATTGTAAATGTATAATAGTAAGAAATCAAAGAGACTTCTATTGTATAACCCACGACCTCTGCACACTGGAGCTGGATAAGAAATGCAGTCGATCCAGCACAAGTCTGGAGAAACCATGAGAATAAGATAAAAATCAACACTCTGGGTCTGATATGCATCAGTAAGAGACAAGGTGTGATTGAAAGAGATAAGCATCTACAGAAGCCCAGAAGAAACCGAGCTTGCATAACCTGCCACACTCACCAGACGAAAATGCCCATTTTCTCTAAACCCACTTTTGCTGCCTCATTTCTAGCAGCCTTCTTGTTGCTCCCCCTACCTTTCCCATAGAATTCCCCATCAACCATAACCCTCACGTACCACACTGGTGTCGTCTTCATCCCCTTGGTGATTTCTGGTAAAGCGTTCGGGTCTGAACTGCCTTCTTTCAAAGGGTCAGAGTATACCCATTCCACCAACCGATTGGACTTCTGAAGATACTGGTTGAACAGCGCCAGATGTCCAGTCGTCGTGGTCGTGGTCGTCAAATCGGCCGCATCAGTTTCATTTGTAGGAGTCGAGCGTGGTGACGAAGCAGGAGTTGGCAGGACAGGGAGGCCATGCTGTTGACGCACGATGAGGTACGCCGCTTTAGCGTAGGGTTGGAAAAGGGGATAAAGCCACTGTTTGACAGCGTCTAAGCCCTGATCAAGATACAGCCCACCAATGAAGGACTGCGTGACATTTGATCAGTACGAAAAGTGTCAATAACCGACAACTGATCTAACCTCGAAAACATCAGCTGAAGTTGAGTCAGGTTTCAGCCATTATTTCGTATATGGTATATACATACCTTGGATATGTGTCGAGGCACGAAGAGTTATCGCCTGGGCGGGATGCAATCGCAGACGGTCAGGTAGTTTATACTTCAGAGAACTGCCACAACAGATTAGCATCGCATTGGTCCCAGTTTTATAAGAACACACATCTCTGCAAGCGTGTAATTCCCGACAATCAAGGCTCTGATTTTCTGAAAATAATAATTGGGGGTAGTAAGTTGACAGTCTCGGGCCGCGGTAGTTGCCGCCGGAGTCAGAAAACGTACAGTTGAAGGGCCGACACGCAGACACGGATACAATTCAAGCATAAGGCTGGTCACAGCAAGCCCCAACACCGTATCGCCCAGGTGCTCGTATCTACCGCCGAGTCAGTCAGATTCGTATGAAGTGCAACCACAAACTTCTCGTTGTCTGGGCTAGGATCATCAGGGTGGTCCTCAAAGATATGCGTCGGACGCGCGAAATAACTACGGTGTGTAAACACCTGTAGCCTAATCTCCGGCGAGATAATATCAGGTAGCGGAGGGAATAGGGAAGAGTTTGGGCCAAAGTCCGGTCTATATAGTTAAAATGATCAGGAAAGTATAATAGTGGATGTAACACTTACCTGAGAGTCATCTGTTGCGAAAATGAATGTGGGGGAGTGTACATTAGCACTGGGAAGGACCTGAGGGACAGGGATGGTGGCAATGCTGTTGCTAGGTCAGATTTAAGGAAAGAATATCGGGCCTTTAGCCACTTGAGGAACATGTTCGACTCCGCCGTCAAACGCGTTAGAAAGACTCATCGATAGCAATCACATGACACATGTCTACTGCCAGTCTCCGCACGAAATAGCCATGGTCGCGGCGGGTGAAGAAACTGATGTGGGTAACAGTGTGCATCACATTGCATCAATTCCGATATAAAGACACAGAAGAGGTAGAAGTAAATCTTTTCTGAAAATGTAAATCGTCACTGTGTGAAGTCATGTTCGCAGTAACGTACCGTGGTCAATGGTGAGCTCGATTGGTTTCGACGGTAACCTCTCAAACTTGCCGAAAGAAGGTGAGCAAAGGACATTGGGGATCAGGAAGAAACAAGAGCATACCGGCTTTGTTCGCCTTATCCTTCATAATGAAATAATCCTTATGTAACCCGCATTCCGTCTTCTCCTTCTCTGCCCATCGTCCCGCTCTTTCATCCTGTCCCTCGTTCACTTTTACCGTGCTATGCCAGTCGCCCACGCTGCGATAGCCCTGGTCCAGTAATTTATTATGAGGCACATTCTTCTCCTTGATGTATGACTCCACAAGACGAAAGTCCCATGAATATAGCGGATTAAGCTTTAAAAGACCCGTGGAATCTATCTCAAGTGGTTGAAGAGAGGCCCTATCAGCCCCTTGCGAAGCTCTCCGTCCCGTGATGACAGATTCTACCCCCAGATCTGCGTAAGCGCGCCGTGCAGGTTCAACCTGAAAATATATCGTGAGAAGCGGAGCAAACCGTTATAGACATCTGGAGTGCGGACCTTGACGGCATAATCATAAGTATCCTCATCGGTCTCCCACAGCCTCTGTCCATACTTCTGCTCGAATTCGGCTACAGTGTTGCATCCTTCAGGCTTATAGACGTGCACCGGAACATTATACTTCTTTTTCACGTCATCGATGAGCTCATATGTCTCGGGAAAATGATAGAAGGTATCGATGAAGATCAGAGGTGGGGAAGTCGAAGTGATCTTCGATAACATATCGATTGCTACGAGACCTGTAAGACCGAAAGCAGTTGTCTGGTGTAGACCGGGTAGATTTTGAACGCCCCATTGCAGTATCTTTTCAGGTGTAAGTGAATTGAGGTATGCGTTAATCTCGTCCAGATTTTCTATCGAGATTATCAAATTCGGAGGGGTTGCAAACGACATGTTAGCCGAGATGTTGAAAAGTAATCAGGGAAGAATGGCACGGAGACCAAGGTTAACGTCCTTTTATTATGCATTGCGAACTAAAGGCGAAAGTGTTACTCATCCGAAAAGTATTTCTATACCACGTGACGTGGAATTCAGAGCGCTAGCACTACTGCCAGTAAGTAAGTCCATAAGTCACTGCTCATACACGCTTGTTGGCATTACATGGACTCCGAAAAAACATAGAATCTGTCAAGTTTGGGTGAATTGCAAGCTTGTTAAGGCCATGTACGACTCGGTACATATCTACTACGAGTTGCAAAGTCAGACGAAAAGTTTGTACAGGTAAGGATGTGCGTGGAGGAGAGAGGGCAAACATACGAGTTGTCACGGCAAGTATTCAAAAAGAAGAAATCCTTCCTATCAGATAGCTCTACGCAGGGACATTGATACGACGTGTGGGCGGCGTGGCTTCCAGCTTCAGTAGACGCGCTGCCTCTCGCTCTTGTTGGTCAAGCTTATAAAGGGTAGTAAGAGAAATGGCACAAGAGCATACAACTAAAAACGACTGACTAGATCTTTCCATGAATGATCCGTGTTTAACTGCATGTTATCTTAGGCACAGCGTACGTCGCCGATAACATTGAGACTCACATGCTTCATCGCCTCGGCCCTTTTGGAATGAGTAAGCGCGCCAGCGACAATAAGAAGGCCGATCGTCAAGCCCTGAGCCCACATACGTGCTTGAACGACCTGGAAATACTGCAAGTCAGAGGAACCGGAGAAGTAGCATCAGATTACGATACCTTTTGAGCAGTGGTTTGAATTCTGCACCAAATTTATCAGCGGACTGAAGCAAAAACAAAGGTGTCTACCAACTTGTCCCGTGAAATGATAGCGCCTGCGACTGCAAGACTTGAGGCCCAGCCTCCAAGAATGATGCTATATTGATGACGGTCTGCCCAGTCTCCGAGCTTCTCTTTTGTCGTCATTTGCTGCCAACGTAATTTCTCGGCCTCTATTTTCTCGTCAATGAGACGCACGCCCTCGCCCTCCCTAAATGACAACGCCAAAGCTCAGCTCATAGGAAGCTAGTGTTAGAATCAACGTACCATCTTTCTCTCTCGAACTGAAGAGAACGGCGCTCAGCTTGTATTGTTATCGCAGGCGCAACCACTATCACAACGCCTAATGCTTTGAGAGAAGTAGGCAGGTGCCGATAGGCTGCAAACGTCCGTTGAAGGTAGGACGATCCTCCCAAGGCAAGCATTCCTCCGACCGCGCCGCCTTCGAGTGCACCCCTTCGCACTGCGCTGTTGTGTTGGGCAAGTTCGTCATCATTGGTGAGCTATATCGATCATTGAAACATGAGCATAGGACAGCGAGTTGAACAGACCTTCATTTCAACTAGTGAAAAATGGAGAGCACTGTTCAGTGAAAGTACTTATTCCGTCATGACGAGCCGAGATTGCCTGGAGTACCCGAGCACAACTCAGGCACGTGATCTGACCGCCTTATTTCGCCGATTTCTTGATAGTAATTCAGTTAGGCAGTGCTCTCTGCCCAATACTTATCACACAAGAATCAGAGGAACATCATAATTCATTCATTCAAATCACTACATGCAATGGGTGATGCTACTGTATGCTACTGTGTAAATAATAATGTAACTACGGGAAAACTTGGAAGCGAAGCATGGTGGTGTTATATATACGGTGAATTCAGAAATGGTCCACCACGAAGATCCATTTCCCTTCATTGATATCGAAGCTCTCAAAATGGGTATCCTTCATGTTTTTTAATCGCTTCAGATGCTTAACAGCAGCCGGGTGCTTCGCATCTTTGATCGGTTCCCGTGTAGCTTTGTCGACCGCCCAACACCGAACAAGCGTGAGCCTTGCTCGGACATTCAGTCCAGAACCGGGAGGCGGTTTATCGACTTCTTCGCTGTCAGGATAGACGCTGCACTCCTTATCGTCGAACCGAACAATTTCGCCAAGAAGTGCACCAAGCTTTGGAAGACCTGTCAAATCCACAGGCTCGAGGAAATGGATCTCTCCATATCCCTTCCGACCGACGATGAGATCTTTGAACGTTGACAGCTCGTCGTAGCCAGTCCGTTTTAGGGTCGCGAGGTCAGGCTTCACCCAGTAATCACCCTCTTCGAGAGCTGATGAATCTGCTTGATCTGCAGCACCATCAGGCTGGGGAGCGTTCTGCGTGCTCTGTGCGGTAAACCGATTTGGAGTGCGTTGGGGACGTGGAGCGGGTGTCGGGGAATCTGTCGCGCCATTTGTAGACGAGTTAAGGGCCGCAGTCGCATCCTTTTCTCGCACAGCAACACTCAAGGCAGGGCTGAAAACCACTTTACCCCCACGCAAGGAGCCAGGGGAGCTACCAGACTTGGTAAATAACTCGGCTGGATCTACCTTCTTGTCTAGAATCACTTTTTTCACGCTCTGTCGTGCACCACTACCCAAAGACGGACTGGAGCTGCGGGACAAAAACGTATCTGGTCCAATTGCAGAGTTGTTGTCACTGACTCGACTCAAGGACAGTGCGTTTGGCTTTCCTGATGTGAAGGACAGGCTAGCAAACGGATTTCCGCCCGCAATCGAAGGTGCTGAAGTTGACGAACCGAAACCGCGCAGTTTGGAATTAGCGGGCGTGTATCCTAGTTGTACACGTGGTACGGGAGATCGAGTTGGGATGTCAACGAAGAAGCCAGTTTTCTTCTTTGGTTGAGAACTTTCAAGGTTGACAAGGCGCGGTCCAGGTGGCAGCATGTCGAAGATGGCTAGATTTGCTCCGATGGGTTGAGATATTGATGCTGTGAGAGAGCCTTGACCACCAGGTGTGTTTGCGGACGCGTTCAATATTCCTCCAGGAGCAGATGAACCAAACAGCCCACCCTGGCCAGTTGAAGTCGATGAACCAAGAAGGGGAGCCGCCGGCTTATTTCCAAACAAACCCCCACCCAGCGTGGAGGGCTGATTGGTTGATTGACCTAGGGGCGCACCAAAGATACTAGGCTGTTGTGCATTATTCGCCGGTTGCTGGTTGAAACCGCTAGAAAATATCGACTGGTTCGGTGCAGCGGGTTTATTTCCGCCAAACAAGTTGAATGCTCCTGTTTGGCCAGGTTGCTGCTGCTGCTGCTGCTGCTGGTTGTTGGCACCAAACATGTTGGCACCGCCAAATAACCCACCTCCACTCTGCGGGTTTGGATTACCAAATACTATGTGTATTGTTACATTGGCGAGGCAGGATACAACCGTTTAAAGACGTACATGGATTATTTGCAGGCTGCTGAGGATTTTGCTGCTGCTGTTGCTGGTTGCCACCGCCGAAAAGTCCGCCACCAGTGCCGCCGCCGAATAAAGACGGTTGCTGTTGTTGACCTGGCTGGTTCTGTTGTTGTTGGGTTGTCCCAAAGTTACCGAAGCCAGTTGTGGCAGGCTGAGTTGTTGTGGGTTGAGTGCCACCAAAAATAGACTTATTGCCCGTATTGCCTGTAATGATTATAGTTGTCACTTCATATCAGGAGGGGAATTATGTGACGTACTGAATGCATTAAAACCAGTAGCAGGTTGCGTCTGAGTGTTTCCAAACAACCCGCCAGCCGGCTGCTGCTGCTGCTGCTGTGGTTGTTGTTGCTGCTGAGTCTGCGTCCCAAATGCCCCTCCTCCAAATGTACCACCTCCCCCACCTATCATATATCAGTAAGCGATTGCACATAGCAAAGTCAAGTTATTTACCACCAAACGCTGAGAAACCAGCTGGCTTAGCCTGGTTATTACCGAACGTGTTCCCAAATAAGCCCCCACCCTGCTGCTGTGGTTGCTGGGCTGTGTTTCCAAATCCGCCGAAAGCTGATTGCTGAGGTTGCGACTGTGGCTGCGGTTGTTGACCAAATAGTCCGCCCCCGAACCCACCTGTTGTGGTAGGCGCCGTTGTGCCCTGGTTTGTAGTTGATGCGCCAAACCCACCGAATCCAGTCGTGCTCGTGGTTCCAGCTCCGAAAGCTGAAGATTGATTTTGTTGGGCAGGTTGCGTGCCGAATATCGCCGTATTTGTGGGCTGGGTGGCACCAAACGCAGCAGATTGACCAAAAGCGCCTGCAGTTTTACGACCCTGAAGGTAATCTTGGTACCGTATTTCCTAAATTGCCAATCAAATATACGAACACACAGAATGGGATAGGGCTAAGAGAGGAGTAGAAAGTTGGGGTTGGCAAAAACGTACCTCATGAGATATTCCTTGGTACGCTGGCATACAAGAGATAGCCTGATACTGGATATTCACAGGGCCGCTGTTTCCATTTTCCTTTTCGGAATATGCTTGAAATGGTGGATTGGAAGAGCCAGTAGTCACAGGAGCAGGGGTGCTTTGGGTTCCCCCTGTAAAATGTTCGTATAAGTCTAGAGAAAAGGCCCTTCTAAAGGAGCAATCATACCTGTTGTAGTCCCAAACCCAGAAGTTGTCTTATTGGCACCAAATATTCCGGTGGTGCCAAAGGCCCCTGTTGTGCTAGTGGATGCAGGCTGTCCAAACATCCCTGTGGTTCCTGACCCACTCGCTGGCGTGTTAGTTTGTCCAAAAGTGCCCCCACCACCAAAAGTGCCACCACCAAATGCGCCAAAGCCGGTAGCAGGTTTGGAAGCGCCAAAAGCAGATGTGCCTTGAGAGGCATTGGTGGTATTACCGAATGCGCCTTTTGAGGTCATCAAATCATGTCCGAAACTCTTGAAGCAAAACGCACCAAAACCTGTGGTACCAGTGTTTGTATTGGGTGTACCACCCAAATTCCCAAACATCGGATTGGCAGCAGGCTGCTGCTGCTGTTGATTCTGACCAAATGCTGATGGACCACCAAAAGCTGTGTGAAGGTTTAATATAGTGTTCGATGGCTTATCGCGAGAAGCTCGTACCGGAGGTACCAAAACCAGACGGTTGGCCAAAAGCGTTAGGTTGCTGCTGCTGGTTTTGCTGGGTATTTCCCCAAGTAGACTGAAACGCAGACATGGACCAAGCAAGGAAGCTGAAAGCTGCCAACTAGCGAGCAAAAAATGTGTTTATCACTGAACGGTACCGTTGCGCGAACACTCAGAGTCATTTAGACTCCGCTAGTTGGTCATAGTCATGTGACTCAGTTTCCACGTGCCTTTCAAGTTTTAATTCATGACATTGAAGTTCTTGGTACTACTAGAGGTGACTTCTGGCCAACTATGCCGGATGGCTCAATGCGGACTAAAAGGACCCCTACATTCAATACGTTAACACGGGAACACACGTTCAGGCATCCTCCAAAGGACGGATCGACATACAACATTCTGAATGAATTCGTTGCACCGCACATCGAGTCTTTCAATGCCTTGTTCGATGATTCAGGTTTGCCTGCAGGAGATGGCGACGGAAAAGGGCTTCTATCTTTGGCTCTAAAAGACATAGGGGAACGAGTTGTTTTTGATGGGAATGGAAACGAAAATTCCGAAAGCGGGACGTTGGGCTGGGGCAACCGAATGAGAAGTGAGTTCATGTTCATTATCTGAAGCTAAATTATCATAGATTGGCGCATGTTTTTAGTATGGATTGAGAAAGTTACGATTGCAAGACCTATGGTTCCAGAAAAGGACGACCGTGCTTTAGAAAGAAGAGTATTTCCTTCAGAGGTGAGCTTGGCAAGGATAATTGCAAATCGCGGTCTTCCTTGTTCTCTGTTTGGTCCTTTATCCCGCCATATACATGATTTTCTGACAATCACCGTACCTATAGGCACGAGAACGTTTGACATCCTACCGCGGCCGGATGACGCTTAAATTATGCTGGACAGATATCCAAGGTCAGAGGAATGAAATCCCTAAAGAATGTGGACTAGTACCTGTCATGGTTCGGGTACGAGATCTCAAACCAACTATGCTTTTTTTTTTTCATGTTTGCCAGTCTGTCAGATGCAATTTGCGTACCATGTCGTCAGCCGACCTCGTACGTCATCACGAAGAACCAGAAGAATTTGGTGGATACTTCGTGATTAATGGAAATGAGCGTCTGATACGTTATTTAATTCTTCCCCGGCGCAATCATGTCATCTCTCTTATTCGTCCAACATTCGCCAATCGTGGTCCTTCCTATACGCCTTACGCCGTTCAAATTCGTTGTGTTCGCCCCGATCAAACGAGTGTCACCAATAGTTTACACTATCTCTCAAACGGCAGCACGATGCTGCGCTTCAGTTGGCGGAAACAGGAGTATGTGATTCCTATCATGCTGGTTCTCAAAGCGCTGGTCGGTGCCTCAGACAGAGAGATATTTGAGGGCATCATGATGCAGGACTACGAGAACACCTTTTTAACGGACCGCGTGGAGTTGCTGTTGCGAAGTTTCAAAATGTTTACCATGCATACAGGAGAACAATGCCTGGAGTACCTGGGAGACAAGTTTCGAGTAGTCCTTAATACGCCGGATGATTGGGACAATGGAACAATTGGGGCATGGCTTATTTCAAAAATGGTCCTCGTCCACCTGGACTCACCTCGCGAAAAATTTCGCATGCTCCTGTGAGTCCAGCTTTTGCTCTCCCTGAGAAATGCCTCATAGGATCGCAGGTTCATGCTTCGAAAACTATATGCGGTGGTCTCGTCCTCGTGTTGCGCAGATAATCCTGACTCACCTCAACACCAAGAAGTTCTCCTTCCGGGGTCCTTGTATGGGATGATAATCAAAGAGCGTTTGGACGAAATTCTCAACAACATTCGCAACAACATTGCGATGGATGTTCGAAATGGCGTTGTTGTTGATTTCAATGACAGTGAGTTTAAATGTTATGGACCAAGTTGCTCCCTGACTGCCTTCATAGAGCGTTACTTCACGAAGGTTCTGTCAAAGGTTAATTTTGACGTTGGCGCAAAACTCTCCAACTTCCTTGCGACGGGAAATCTCGTCTCTCCAACCGGACTGGATCTCCAGCAAGCATCTGGTTTCACAATTGTGGCTGAAAAACTGAATTGGCAACGCTACATCAGCCACTTTCGGTGCATCCATCGTGGCGCATTCTTCGCTGAGCTCAAAACAACTACTGTCCGGAAATTGTTACCAGAAGCTTGGGGTTTGTCTATCTTCTCCTTTGCGAGGTGTCTGCTAACCTGCTTCGGCATAGGTTTCCTGTGCCCAGTGCATACACCCGATGGTTCTCCTTGTGGTCTCCTAAATCACCTATCAAGAACCTGCCGCATTGTCACTGCTCCCGTCGCTGTCGCACACGTACCTTCTCTTCTAGCTGCACATGGCATGACCCAGGCCTTCGTGCCGTCAATTGATGGTCGGAGGAATCTATGTGTCCAATTGGATGGACGCGTAATCGGATGGGCTCGCCCTGCCGTGGCGGCACAGCTAGCCACCAATCTCCGAATATGGAAAACGGAAGGAAAACATGAAGTTCCCCTTGACCTCGAAATTGGCTTGGTGTCGGAGTCCAAGGGCGGGCAGTATCCTGGACTTTTCCTGTTTGCGTCCAAGTCTAGGATGATGCGACCAGTTAAATACTTGACGAATGGCTGTGACGATCAGATTGGCTCCTTTGAGCAGGTGTACATGAACATTGCTTGCACTCCCGAGGAAATTGAAATCGGGGTATCAACCCATGTGGAACATAATCCGACAAATTTTCTCTCTATCCTAGCAAATCTTACGCCGTTCTCAGATTTCAATCAGGTAATGTTACATTGAGAATTTCTCTTTGGCAGTATTTTTCATTGCCCTTCTCTCAGAGTCCACGAAACATTTATCAGTGCCAGGTATATGTGAATGAACTTATATCGTAAACAACATCCTCATTTGGCTTAGATGGGCAAACAAACTATGGGAACCCCCTCGACTGCCCTGAAGCATAGGACGGACAACAAACTCTATCGTCTCCAGACCGGTCAAAGCCCAATCGTTCGTCCAGCTCTACACGACACTTATGCCATGGATTCATTCCCCAATGGTACTAATGCCATCGTCGCTGTAATTTCGTACACAGGGTATGACATGGAAGACGCCATGATTCTGAACAAGTCTGCCCATGAGCGGGGGTTCACCTACGGCACCGTTTACAAATCCCAAATAATCGATCTCAAGGACATGCGCGGGGCTTCTAAGTCGAGCTCCGTACCAACCTTGCATTTCGGACTTGGCAGAGATATCCGAACTCGAGGCGAAAGCCCACACCCGTTTTGCTTATTCATCGATGGGGATGGTTTACCATTTATTGGTTCTCAAGTATCTTCTGGAGACCCCTTGGCCGCATTTGTTGATGATACCACCGGTAGGACGAACTTTGTCAAATATAAAGGCGATGAAATGGCTTTTGTCGATGAAGTGCGACTACTTGGTAACCTCTACTTGCTATAACGCTCTATCACCCTTCGTTGACCTTCATTATTATTATTTTCCAAAATAGGGAGTGATGCTGGAGATTCAGAGCTTCAGAAAATCCACGTCACTCTTCGGATAACTCGGTCACCCGTCATAGGTGACAAGTACTCCTCTCGCCACGGGCAGAAGGGTGTGTGCTCGCAGAAGTGGCCTGCAATCGATATGCCATTCAGCGAAAGCGGAATGCAGCCTGATATCATTATCAATCCTCATGCATTCCCTAGTCGCATGACTATCGGTATGTTGGTCGAGAGTATGGCAGGTAAAGCTGGAGCAATGCACGGCCTCGCTCAGGACGCCACACCCTTCAAGTAAGTAATCAAGATCTCATGGAGAACTGTCAGTTTGAAATAACCATCGGTTGATCATTCCATTAGGTTCACAGAAGAAGACACAGCAATTGATTACTTTGGTGATCAGCTCCTGGCGGCTGGTTACAATTATTACGGAAACGAGCCAATGTATTCTGGGATCACTGGACAGGAATTTGCTGCCGATATCTATATCGGTGTCGTATATTATCAGCGTTTGCGACACATGGTTTTAGATAAATTTCAAGTACGTACTACAGGACCCGTTGATCCAATCACCCGACAGCCTGTAAAGGTAAAAATATTTCTATCACCTAGGTCCATCCATGCCTACCTAACATGTTGTAACGTAGGGCCGTAAACGCGCAGGGGGTATCCGGTTCGGAGAAATGGAGCGCGACGCTCTGATCGCTCATGGCACCTCCTTTTTGCTGCAAGACAGATTGATGAACTGCTCTGATTATTCAACCGCATGGGTGTGCCGCACGTGTGGAAGTCTCATCTCTTTGGGCTATGAGGACATCAGCCTCGGAGAAATGACTGTTGGAGCATTGGGTACATTGAAAGCGACAGGACCTGGGGGAGAATATTGTAGAGTTTGTCGAGCTGCCGCTGAGGAACAAGATGAACAAGAGCGGCAAGCGATGGCAACTGGGCAGCACCTCCAGCGACCAGAGGCGGACGTTCGTGTTGTGATATCTTCTCAGAACATCCTCGGCCGAGCAACCAAAGGTGGTGACTTGGATGTAGTCGCCGTGCCTTATGTCTTTAGATATCTGTGTGCAGAATTAGCTTCCATGGGAATTGCTGTCTCATTGGATGTTAAGTAGAATGTACATCTTATTGCTGTCGTTATTCGCATTGCTATCAAGATGACTACATTACCCAGCTACATTCTCGAAAGATAAGGATATATACATAAACATAAAGTGAAGATTCAGTTTAGAAAGTTATAGTCTAAACCCAAAGAACAACAGGTATCTAAAACTGTCAGCATATTACATTCCGACCTGGGAAAGCAGGGGTATAATTATATCAAACTAGTGGGCGTCACCTTCCGGAGAACCAACCATCACACCTCTTCCGTCGCGACTACGCACATTGCCCTTCGGGACAGAAGAGTCTTCATTAGCGGTTTCATCTCCATAACTACTCCGTGAAGCCTGTGATTCATCATTCTTCGTCTGTTGCTCATGCAATCCGCATTCTGATACAGGATCGGTTTCTCCCAGCAATAACTCTACCAGAGAGTGCTCCAGAGGGGCATCCGCAGGAGTGATTTGCAAAGCTAGCGCGGATGATTGAGGTAAGGATCGAGATCCACCATGATCTGCTGGTTCGACCTTGATTCCAGACTTTGCAAGGAACATGTCAAAGATAAGACGGCATTCCTCTGCAGATGTAGCTCTGGACATGAGACGGTACATATCCCGCGCATCATCGTAGCATACATGGGGATCGGTAGGTGTTGCATTATACACTGGCGCAGGCTTGCGAATATGTAATTTCGTGGGCGATGCTGGTTTCGTTGGTGAAGCAGGTGAAAGTCTGGATGTTCGATTTTGTGAGCCATTGACTGGGGGGTGGATGGTTAAGGCATTGCCGTTTATAACAGTATTAACAGTCGGCGACGTGGTGTGTTTGAGAGGATCCGCTAAATGGACATGTTTGTTATGTCCGTTCATACCTGTAGGGATAGCCGGTCGCCGACTTGATGAGGGCTGTTCGCCACGATCTCTGTGCGAAGGTACAGGAGGCGACGGCTCACTACGATGGACTTCCGGCAAATCCGGCTTCTTCTGTCCTACTGATGCCGAGCGAGAACGTGAACTGATGTAGCTCTGCTCCTCGAAGGAGTCAAGCGAAGGTGAGGGAGGTAATACAGGAGGTGGAGGACGAGGTGGGACAGGTCGGTTAGCAAGAGATGACAAATTGTTTATCGATGATTTTTGGTCCAGATGGGTTCGCAAAGAGCTTTGTGGTGTCTTCGTCCTTGGAAGATCATCGTGGGAGCCGCGGGCCTTCTCACCACTTCCAAGCGAAAGCTTTGACATCATCTTCTGCAAGCGTCTGGACCCCTTGGACTTTTCAGGTTCCCCAGTGTGAGGCCCTTCTGAAAACAAATCTGACACGTCTCGACTACCTGTATCTGGTGGGCCCTGGGCGAGAAAGTCCATCAAATCCCTCGTACTAGCAGAGACCGCATACTGCCTCGCACGGCTAGGTGAATTTACGACATTGATCTGCTTGACCGGCGGTGGCGGTGGCTCGTCATCTGATTCTCCCATTACATCGTCTAAATCGAGGGACTCCCGATTCTGCTGCAGGACGCGAGTTCTAGGAGGAAATTGATCGTGTTCCTGGGCCTTAGAAAGGTAGTTGTGATGACTCTGTACTTTGGCAGGGCTCGATACATTGAAAGGCATTGAAACCGGAGGTGATGTGGTACGAGAAAGTTTCATGAGAATGCGCGGCGTGACGCCGGATGTTGAAATTGCACGAACACGGCTGGAAGATGATGGGAATGATTTCGGAGGATTGCTAACACTAGCTTGCCGGGGGCGTGATGGCTTTACAGGACCCTCCTCATCGTCCTCCTTGATAGACTCGACAGGTAGGGTAGACCGACGAGGAGACCCTCGTGGTGGAACAACAGAAGGATCAGATTCAGAATTCAAAGACAGGGGGACGGGGCGGCGGTTACTCCGTTGATCCTTCTGTTGTTTGTATACCTTTTGACAAAAGTTTAAAAGAGTGGCTGACTAAGCGGAATGAACCATACCTCCATGGTCTTCAGTCGATCAGGTGTGAGGGAAACCTTCATTGTAGCCGAAGAACGCATCAAATCATCAAACTCTTTCTGCATGACTTCATCCTACCCATAGTTGAACAGCGGCATTCAATGAAAAAATGTATGGAACCTACCTCAACTGTCGTAGGTTCCAATACCAAAGAGGTCTGTCTTGAATTTTCGATCAGGAAGGAATCCGACTTCTTGTGGCTGATTATACTTGAATCCCCATCACGGTCAATTGAAGATCTGCTGTTAGCCATGAACATTTTTATAGCTCTCCCCTTCTCGAATGAGGATCTTGTAACCTGGGTGGGAGCAGGCGTGGACCCAACTGTTGTCATTCCTGATTCTGATGAAAGACGAGATCGTGAAGGTGTGCCATCTTTTAGATTCGACAGATCTTGATGGGCAGAAGGCGGCCCCAAATGTTTGTCGCTGCGTGAGAAAGACCTGCTTCTTTGGTTTTTGGGACCATTGGATAGCTGTTCTATCTGCTCATACACTAAAACCGTCGTCAATACAATTCACCCCGAATAAAACCAATGTACCCTTCATGGTCTTAAAAAAACTGTAAATAGAATGATCTTCACAAAGGGCGATAAAAAGATCATTGGCGGTTGCGGTAGTGCGACTGCTATCTCGCGAAGCCACTCGTCCGACATTGGATAATATATGTCTAGGTTTAATGTCAGGATCAAGAGGTTGGAAGAGGGCTTTCAAACGTACTCGCACATGGCCCTGTAATGACCAGTTAGAGGACAGCGAAAGATAAATGGCTGTGACATACTCTAGGATCGCAGTAAGATATAGTGCAGCAGGGGCCATCAGCGTTGCGGCTGGTGAAACACCTCCTACACGCATCTCTTCATGAACGCGGCTCTCTGCTTCAGGATCTTCGTCAGTCTCGTTCATTGTAGAGTATGCTTCGCATTTGAGTCGAAGTAACTGAAATCAAGATTAGCCTCGTGGACACCATATAAGGGAGTGTGGACCGAACCTCGAACGCCCACTGCAGTTGAAACGTCTTCGCGTCATCCTCAAGAACCGAGACTTCCGCAGGACCAGTTCGATCCCAATATGCTCTCAGCTCGACTTCGGCTTCCAAGAGCGCTTCTTTGCCAAGGGTAGTAGGAAGCAAGCTGAGTAGGCTCGCGCGTAACTTGTCGGTAGAAAGCGAACATGCTGTGTTGAGTATATTGTAGAGGAATTCGTCGAGCAGAACATTGATTGAGCGTAATGCTTCGAATTTAAGCTTTATTGGTCTTATATCAGACAGAATAATGTCGGCTGAATGAGCGGAAATGTAAGAGGGCCCTACAAGAAAAAAAGTCATCACTAGAAGGGAAAGAGTAAAGGATCGGCAAGCGAGGATTACCTCCATTGTCGGCGATGCCAGGCATGGTTGGTACTCATGCAGTGTCAGCAGAAGAACTTGAATTGAAAGATTGTGGTTGAACCTAATGCGGATGTTGTTTCTCACATCAAAATATTTTGAGCTATTTTTAGTCATTTGAAATAATTTGTATGCAACTGTATGCACGTTCTTGCCATATATGTACGTATACGACCCTGTATACACCAAGAATCTAACTTCCCATGTCTACTTAATGAATGTTTCAACAATCCGAATAACGTCAATATCACCCTGTCAACATCGTCTCCACAACTTCTTCGTCGCTTAGGCTCACAGCCTGATCATTTAC
>QLOJ01005867.1:0-22912 GCA_003313625.1 Tricholoma saponaceum
AGGTATCGATGGAATTTAATGTTTGTTTGTGCATGTAATGATGTGGAATAGTACGCAAAGCGATTATTTCGGCCTTAGTGCAGTGTCTGGAACCAGAATAGTCCCAAATATGGGACTATCTGCTTTGTCATCACCCAGCCACATTCCTTTTATAATTTAGTCCCGCATTTGGATTAAATCACATGATTTAGTCCCACATTTGGATAAAGTCATATGATTTAGTTCCACATTTGGATTAAATCACATGTTGTTATCATGTGATACCTACTACAAGACTACAAAATCAATCTATGGTTGCCCATTTTGTTGCCAAACATCTGTATTTAATTATGTACATGGTAGGTGACCACCATAAAATGCTAAGGAGGCAACTGGCAGGCTGTGTGTCCTTGGCAGAGCCTGGAGGAAAGAAAAAAGCCTTCCATACATTCATTACAATGACTTGGAAATAGTGAAATTACATGACAGATATATGAAAGACCCCTGCAAAATGTAGATGGAACACAGAGGGAAGGTTAACTTGTTGAATAACTAAATTGCAAGCAATGACTGAGAGTCAATGCTTGCTGTTGTACTTGAAAGCTTTGAAAAGCAGTGTCAAGTCTTACACCAATTATAATGTCCAAATTAATTGAAGATCTGTTATACTCCAGGGTTCTTTGAGGACAATGATGTAACTCTAGGCAATTATCTGATAATTCAGCTATACCCTGAGTTGTGAAATTTGCTTTCAGTAGCAGTTCTTGAAAATAAACATCTGGGTGTTGAAGTACTAAATTAAATCCAACTTCCAGAGGATAGTCAAAGAAGATCTGGGCCTGCATTATTGTGAAATACATGTGTTTTGGTCTTCTGAGACATAATTTTTATTGAGTATCGATTTTTGCCCACCAGATAATATTCCACATCATTATAGCCTTATTTCTCCAAACTACAGCAAAGTTCATGTACTGGAATGCAATGGCTAGACCATCCAGAGCAAAGGAAGGAAGGGTTTTCTTTATTGCAGACAGAGAAAGCACTCAAACAGAGGTACTATAGAATGTAGGGATTTATCATTTGGATTTGGATTGATCACAGAATCACCACTTAAATCTTAAAAAAGAGATATCTAGGGTTGGGTTATATCAATTAGGAAGGTGTGGTATTCTATGGACTTGCAATGGACTGGCAACCAAAAATTGACATGCATCAGAATTGAACTCATGATCTTCTCCTGTTAAGAGAGTGAAAAAATGTGTACTTAACCACTACACTACAGACAATTGTGAAATTCCTATTATCTTTCTCTAAAACTGAATTTTTGAAAAAAATCAAATATTTTGAAGGTTCCAGACACTGCACCATGGCCATTATTTCTAGCTTGAGCACCTGCCATGTCGTACGCTCACTATACCCCTCCACCTGGAGGTCCCCCAACGTCTACTACGTATCCGTATGGTACATACCCCCCTCCGCGTCTCGGGGCTTATGGTCATCCTCCAATTCCAGGTGCATATCCATATCAGCCAACAGCATATCAAACTGGTGTCACTAGCTATGGTTGGCCCTATCCATACAGCTACGTCCCGCACCTTCCACAGCCTGTTCAACCGCAAAGACCAGGCGCGCAAACACCCGCACCCATAACCGTGCACACTCCCGGGCCTTCGCTTGCTGTCCCCCCTGCAACCGCTCCGCCGAGGCCAAGTACTTTCACACCTTACACAAGAGAAAGTGCAGCAGCGGCATCGGGAGGAACTGGACGTGGTTCGCGGAAACAATCCACTGTCAAAGGTTTGTTTACGAAAGAACGTGAGACGAGAGAAACTGGCGCCCTGTACTAAAATCCCACTAATCCTTCCTTTCCCAGTGAAAAGCCTAATGTACGGATTCGGCGATGATCGCAATCCCGCGACGGATTCAGTGAATGTCATGGAAGAGATTCTGGTGGAGTATATAACTGATGTTGTGCGATCCATCTGCCGCCATTCTTCCTCATAGTGCTTAATTTTATTCAGTGTCAAACTGCCGGTTCCTCCTCTCGGAAAACTCGTCTGTCCATTGAGGACCTCCGGAAAGCACTCTCACGACCGGCAGATTCGAAAAAGCTTGCTAGAATGGAGGAACTTCTGTTCATGCAGGAGGACATTAAGCGCGCGCGGGCACAGTTTTTGGAACCTGATACACACAATCCAAATGAATATTAAATGTAATAACGTGTGGGTTTACCTCCTTTGATAGTTCGATTATTTCACCGCTGAAATCACTATGGCTATGGTTACTAGATATGGGAAAGGCACAATACGAGAGAGACGGCAGATCGCTTGATTCTCAAACGTTGCAGCACCTCCTTAGAGGCATGCTAGATGATCATAAGCAACATCTCTTGCATGTGGGGGAACGACATATTGCAAGAGATGTTTACAGAATGGTTTGACCAGTAGTACGGTCATTCTTCCATAGCATCATCCTGTCGTGCGCCGTCTTTGTCGGTGTCTTGTTTAACTATTCGAGCTTGGTTCCCTAGACACATATGATGAACATGTTGGAATGGGGAGATAGCGGGAACCAACCTCCACTGTGAGCTAGAGGTTTCAGATTTTGTTGTAGCCACTCCTCTGACTCCCATACTGGAAAGATGGTTGTTCAGGATATAAGAACGGATGTGAAGTGAATGACCCACCAGCCCTGTTCCCACCAAGCTGAACGGGTCCTTTCATGGGCCTTGCCAAGTTGACTTTGATAACTCTACCAAGAATTTCGTTCAAGTCCATGTTATCGATTGCATCCTGTGCATCAGCAGATGACCCATATGTTACGAAAGCGAAACCCCTGTGCTTGGCCTCTTCATTGATATGAATGACAGTTCAGTAAGATGATGGATCTCACTGACCAGTCTGTTGTTGGTGGGGATTTGTTGTGGCCGATGGTAATTGAACTTCTATGATATCTCCTGGACGGCAAGTTGAGGGAGTGACATGACTTTAGCAGGCTGCATCTGCGCACCGAACGTGGAGAAGTTCTCGTAAATAACGCCCTCATCCACGTCATCACCAATGCCTCCGACGAACACGGTCTTTTTGGACTTGGTGCCTTCTTCCATAAGCTGTCTGGACGCTTAAGCTTGCGCGTTACAGGGCTGGATGTTGGATAAAGTGAGGAGCAAAGTTCACACGATCGACGGACACGGTCATAATTTAAAACCCAAAAGCAGTTACGTGCATCTCACCTCCGACTATGATGGATTTCAGCTGCATGCCGTTCCTTTGGGTGGACTATGGAATTATCTCCTCTTGGACTCTTCTTCTCCACGGACCGCAACACAATTTTATCCGGTGAATCGCCCTCCATATTGAGAAACCATCTCTCAGGCGATTCATGATGTGACTGTTGTTCGTTCTTCGACCGTTCCTCTACATCACTCGTATGAACACCAAACTGATTGTGATTTCACAATACTGATTAGCCTGGGAAGCCATGCCCATATCTCTGCGGTCCACCATAAGGTGTTACTACTGTGTTACCTTATCAGGGAAGATCTTTCGAAATTCGGATACCCTATTCTTTGTAACATTCCGCCGAACTTCTTGTTGAGGATATTAATTCCTAGCTCGAGTGTCAATATGATTGTTCGGAGGCGTCTTCCACTTACAATCATGCCTTTCATTTCAAAACTTAATATGTGCCACACAATGACACCTACTTTGTTACCCCACTGGATCCAAGCATCTGCGATTTGCCTTTTTCTTTATACGAGTCATTGACGCTCGAACAATTTCCCCTTTTCCCATTGGTATTGTAATGTCTGGCTGCCGGGGGTCGAATTTAGACAACCCTCCGCCTTCTCCCTCTTCCTCTGTTTCGTCTATAGACGATGAAGAAGTCAATCGTCGTATCACGCCACATTGGCCAACCTACAACGATGCCTTCTTGTCTCGTGGATTTCGACTTGATACTGTTCGCGATGTGAAAGCGTTTTACAATTGTGGGAGTCGGAGTCGCACCATAAATTCTCTTGAATTCCCTATCCCTGGATACCTACATGCCTACGAGTGCACTGATGATGATGTACTGTGCCCGGATCCAGGATTGGTAAGTGTCATTAAAAGCTTCAGTTGCTACAGTGGGCCAATATACATTCCTAGCCCGACCACCTCTTTCGAGGGACTCGGATATCTGACGGCAAGAAGGTCGTAGTTAAAGCTGTACATCTCTGCAGCCGAGAGTACGATGTCATTCGTTTACTTTCTACTCCTCCGCTACGATTCGAGGCAATGAATCACACGATACGTGAGTTTCTAATTGTTAAACACGGTTGGCTCTGAATGAGACTTGCAGCTGTTTTGGATTTCATTGAGGTTAATAGGGATAATGTCGTCTTCATTGTGATGGAAGAGTGGTCTTCGCAATTCATAACTGGCCCTCCTTGTTGCCTGAAGGTTTTTCTAGGAGCTCTTCGACAATGTATTGAGGTAAGACATCGCCCAGCTGCGTTGCATCCACTCAATGATACAATTCCTACAGCATGCCGTTTTTATGCATAAAAATCATATGGCGCATCTTGATATCTCATTACGGAATATTGTCACTGATTACGAAGGCCATTACGCGTATATTGACTTTGAATCAAGCCGACGATTTAACGGAACGACCCACCCACTGATATTTGGGTATCGCGGAACAGAGGTGCCTCCAGAATGCGAACGAGACGACCACATTGACCCTTACAAAGTGGATGTTTGGGCCTTAGCGGTATTGATGTTACGTGCTTGTAAGGTATCTACCCCGGCGCCTCTTATTTTTCGAACTGATTCTGATGTTTCGTCAGTTGGCTGGATATCATGTTCCGGAGCTAATGCATGTAATCAAACCCATGCTGCATGAGATACCCCATCGCCGCCCATCAATCCGATCTGTCCTGCTCGCCTTCGACTCTATGCTTTCGATGATGGGAAATCGTCCGTTGAATCCTGCTTGCTCTCAAGGTTAAGAGCTGTAATCGTATAACTTGAATTAATAATAAGTAGTGTACGCTTATGAAATACAACCGGCGGGAAGAGAATACAGGTATGTCATTGAGCTATCAGGGATCCTGACCGAGCTCTACGTTGTCTTCTAATTTTTGCCTCTTCCGCTGTAAATAACGCTCTCGCGCGCTGTTAATATCCGACTCGGTATTTCGCTTTGCGACTGTCCGTTGCATGGCATCCTGTTCTGCCCTCTGCTTCTCCTGGACAACTCGGTCTTCCTCAGCTAGGAGTTGCTCTTGAATTTCCCTCGCCCTTCTGTCGTTAATTTCCTTCCGAGTAGCTGCAGTACCAGCTGCACGATGTGTTTGCACTCCTTTCATTGCAGCCAAACTTTGACTGGTAGCCCCCAGTCGCCGCGTGTTTGGAGCAGATAGATTTAACCCGGCAGCCAGCAGTTCACGTTTATCAACAATTTGATTATCATCATTTAATTCCACATCTTTGCCTTGCGCTCGCGCGAGCCTCGCAAGATCCAAATCGGATAGCGGGGTAAAGTCGGGGGGTTTCGCGATCGTCAGATTTGGTGCCGGACCTTGTGGCCCAATGACCGGTTTTTGAGTGGCTGCCACAGTGGCTTCGTGATTCTGTTCAGATTCCTCGAGCATCTTACGATAAAAGTGGGTCATGCCAGATGGTTTAGAGCCAGTCTTTTTCTGTAATTCTGAGGAAAGTCATGAGATGGGTAGAAGGCATCAGGAATAAAACCTACCGTCTCTTTTCTTTTCCTCCTCTTCCGCCCTCCTAACTTCAGCCATCTGATCTCGGTATGCCTGTGTGACGAATGCTTCTCTATCCCTGAATTCATCGCCTTCAGCCGCCCGTTCGAGTTGTATCATCTTTTCTTCTGCACGCAGATGATCCAACTTCCGTGTTGCAGCGGAGGATAAGAGACCATGGATATACTTTGGCTGATTATGAACTTGGTAAGTGAAGTGAAGTGGGACAAGTGGTAAAACTCACTTTTCGTTCCTTTGCCTCGGAGTCTTTCGTTTCTTTCTGGCGTTGCCTTTCTGCTTGAATCCTATCCCAAGCACCGTCATAATCGTACACTTCCTCTATCTTCTCAGCCTCCGTTCGCTTCCTGGAAGATTCGATGCCATGTGCAAGGAGTTTCTTGTTCCCTGCTGTATTGCGGTCGGCAAAGACAGAAGTTGGCGCAGCATCGATCCGGTCATCATCGTCTGCTGAGGCAAATACAGATGATGGTCCAATGGAAGACGTAGGCGCAGGTTGCTTCGGTTTACTTAGCGAGAATGAGAGTTTCATAGTTAGAAACAACCATTGCAGAGACTTTGACCGGAGTTTGAAATCCTTTCTTTAAGTAACTCTCATGGCTCAAGCAGCTTTTGACCGAAGACGCGTCAATGGTCCCGAAGAGAGTCACCCTCTAGTTTTTGAACCACAATACGGCCGGGACTTGCAAAAATCTCGACTTCGCGAACCTCGAACACAACGAAACTCCTCCGATATCCGGGCCATCTGTGTGTGTGCAACTCTGGTCGTCGAGTTGCTGCTGACCTTGGCCATCTTCTGATCATTCAGTCTTACGACCAGGATTAATTGACCAGTCTAATGGCTCCGCTTATGTGGAAAATGAACAAACGAAAATAGCCTGTGCTGTGTTTGTGCCAGTGTCGCATTGCAGACCTCCACATTTTGACTAGCATTTTGTTGTTACATGTAGCTACGGTCCCAGGCAATCCAAAAACATCGCCTACCATGATAAAGGGAGGATCAACGTAGAAGTGAAATTCGCCCCGTTTTCATGCGAACGTCGACGAGCACCAATGCGTGTATGGTTTCTTGACTACCGCTGAAGAGTGTCACATACATTGAAGACTTATAGGACGCAGAAGATCGATCTATTGCGGTCGCCATATATCAAGCCCTTGTCCCATCTCTACGGTTGGAGCTCTTGCCCAAGTCGACCGTTGACGTCTTTATTACTGTCATCGAAGCAGATGGTATGGAAGGGTGCATTTCTTCCGGAGTCGTAGCCGCAAGCACTGCTCTCGCCGACGCTGGTATAGAAATGCTTGGTCTTGTGATGTCCTGTTCTGCAGTATGTGTGATTTTTCATTGTCATAATCTTTCTCACCACCCCAGGCTGTTGTGGGAACAGAAACATGGTTAGATCCTACTGCGCATGAAGTTCAACTATCACAAGGCACCTTGGCGCTGTCTTGTATGCCTGCGTTAGGCATCGTTACTAGCTTGTGGGAATCCGGTCAGATGAGGACCGAGGAAGTTCTAGCCGTAGGGTTCTTTACTACAAAAAAACTGCAAATATGCTGACCTGTTCTTTGAGTGCATGACTCTCTGTCAAGAGCGATGTACTGACATTCACTCTGTTGTTGCTCAAGCTTTATTAGAAACTGCATAGATATTTCACTTCATAGTAATGCACGTATAGCTCTCCAAAGCAATATTTCCACCGCTACAATATTGAGACTCTGCAAGCTAGTAGTGACAAGAGTTTGAAAGAAAGTACCAAAACCATTGGAATTGTTACTATGTACTAGTATCAAAGTAAACACGCGGCAGCTCGCACACGATCATGAACTTATGTAAAAGTTCATTTCTTTGCTCTTGATCGCCCAAGTTCGACCGTTCGAAGTCAGCGGGTTGAAACGCTGATCAGCCATCGGTCTCGTTCATGACGGATGTCACGAGAGGTGATTATGTTGCTGTCAAAGCCTCCTCGAGCAGAGGAGTATACCCACCTTCTCCACCATTGTCGCAAACGTCACAAGATTCCGAGAACGATTCTCTTCGAGCACTTGAGCTCTTGGAAGGACCAATTGCAGGCGGCCAATCAAGATTTGGGCGGTATGTACCCATGCGAGACGGGGAGGTCGTGAGTTAGTTTGGAGTATAATTTTTCATGCCTTAGTGGTCGATCGTATTCTGGCACGGGTTTTGAATTTCAACATGATCTGGTGAGCTACATGCTATCAAGTTGTGGATGTCGACTTAACACAGAATCCCAAGTTGCCACTAAGCACCAGCTTAACGGACCCTGAAGTTAGCCGCGGGGAAGGCGGCGAGAAGTTTCTGGGAGTTATTAATGGTCAGCCTCCAGAGTACGGTTATCCACAGAACGCATTAAACTCAACTCTCTTAAGGTGTCGCGCTCATTATGGGTTTGCAGGTATCTAGGCTCTCGCCCAAAGTGAAATTGTCATTGATGAGGCCCTACTGAACAGATCGGATCCGGCATTTTGTGAGGATATGTCGTATCCAATAAATCAGAGCCAGAGCTGACGGTTTGAAGCTCGTCACCGGGGATTGTCATAGCAAATACGCACAGTGTTGGAGCAAGTCTAAGTGTATGGTTGCTATCTGGTTTGCTAACCTGGACAGGCGCGAGCAGCTACGCGGAGCTGGGTGCTGCTATACCACTGAATGGCGGTGCCCAGGCATATCTTTCGTATGCTTATGGACCTCTCATTTCGTATTTGTATGCATGGACGGCAATTATAGCTCTCAAACCTGGTACAACTCCTCCCTATTTTTAGTTTACTTTCGCCGATGTTCCATGGACAGGTTCGAATGCGGTAGTCACCCTTATTTTTGCAGAGTACCTTAATCGCATCCTCTGGAGCATTTCCCGTGCTGAGGTATCACCGGATGACATTCCTCAGTGGGCTATCAAACTCACGGCAATTGGGGCGGTCGTAGTAGTGACCATCATTTGCGTCGCTGCTCGTAAAATGGGCTCACGGGCGGCTGTTGTTTTTACAACAGTGAAAGTAGGTCTCATATTGTTCTATATGACTTCTCATTGACATCTAACATTGTAAGGTAGCTGTCTTGGTGCGGATCGCAACTTTCTGCAAGCCGCTGAAACTTACCTATTCCAGATCTCCATTGCTATTTT
The DNA here is from genome assembly GCA_003313625.1 of Tricholoma saponaceum. Lineage (NCBI taxonomy): Eukaryota > Fungi > Basidiomycota > Agaricomycetes > Agaricales > Tricholomataceae > Tricholoma > Tricholoma saponaceum. The sequence continues at coordinate 8,893 of QLOJ01005867.1, forward strand.
AGGAATAGTGCAACTGGCTCGAGGAAAGGCTTCTTCCTCTCTCCGACAGCCTTTCTTTGAAGGTTCAAGTACTAGCCCATCATCGTGGTCTTTGGCATTGTATTCCGGCCTGTGGGCATTCGACGGGTGGGATCAAGCCAACTTCGTCGGAGGAGAAATGTCCCACCCAGAAAAGAACATTCCGAGGGCCATTCACTCCAGCATGGCTCTTGTTACAGTTAGCTATTCATTATTAATGTCAATCTTGATGACTGAATTTCTCATTGTAGTTGTTATTTCTTCTAGTAAATATCTCGTATTTCGTTGTTCTGGATGCGGTAGGTGATTATGATTTGATGATCTTCAATTGTTTTATTGTGGCCAAGGATGTGGTTGGTCTCAGCAACACAGTGGCCGTGGACTTCGGCCGGGCTCTTTTTGGCTCTGCGGGTGGTACAGCATTTGCCTTCATGGTTGCTTTCTCTTGCTTTGGTGCCTTGAATGGTGAACCCTTCTGTACCTCTACAAATACGTTACTCACCTCACATGCGATAGGGGCTTTTTTCACGGGTTCGCATCTGATCTATGCTGCTGGTCGAGAACGTTTTCTTCCATCATTATTTGGACGGCTCCATAAAACCCGCAAGACACCATTAAACGCAGCACTTCTACAAGCTGGACTCACGATTTGCTTCATTTTAATTGGGGGTGGCTTCAGGTCATTGATAAATTTTGCTGTGGTAGCATCTTGGGCCTTCTACTTCATTACTGTGAGTCAGCGTTGGAGTTAATGGCATCCTTTGTTCTTATAAGTATTTAGGTTCTAGGAGTAGTTATTCTCCGTATCAAGGAACCTTCGTTGGAAAGGCGCGTCACTATCTATCCTTCGCAGTCCGGCACAAATGTAAACATTCATTACTAGACCCTACAAAACTTGGATCATCACCCCTCTAACTTTTTGTGGAGTAAGATATTTATCAAGAAGGCTTATAGCTACTCATGTTTGTTTTAGGTTGCCCTTTTCTTACTTTGTATGCCAATAATTGCGGCTCCTTGGCAAGCTTTTGCAGTTCTGGGTTTGTTCCATCTCAACCTTCCCCTTCTCTGACCCTTATATATTAATGCAGGTTTCGTTCTGTCGGGTATCCCTGTTTATTATATCGCTCGGCAGAGTGACGACGAACACCCCCGTATATTTTGTAAGCCTTTATTCGCAAAACCCTGCTCACCATTAAAATGTATTATATAGCCTGGGTGGCACAATGTGTCCGAAGGATACGAGGGCGTGAACCGGCCGAAGACGGGTGGGAACCAGTAGCCACTGAAGGTGATGAACCGATAGAGATGTTGGAAGGCAGGACCCATAGATGACTTAGAGTTCTAGTATACCAAAGATCAACCGCCAATTTATGAATGTCACTTATCAGTCAAGGACCCATCGAGAACCCGTGACCAGCCTGAGCTTGCTGGTTACCTCTCGTTTTTTGATTCACGACGTCGATTTCACTGATTCCCGTACTTAGGCCCTTGCGCCGCTCTTTATTTCTTTTGCCCTTTCTCGGCAGATCCAAGATGACAACAGATAACACCATCATGGTTCCAGATGGGTTTACTTTGCACACCGAAAACACTTCCCATATTCTTTTGTCTTCAAATGATGCGTTTCTGAATCCGGTACAGGAATTCAATCGGGATATTAGTGTTGCGTGCATCAGAGTATGGAGTGATGCTATGGCAAAGGCGAAAGAAAAAGTGTGGCTAGAGAAAAGGGACAGGAAAAAACGCAAAGGTTTGCTGTGCGTGCCCAGTCGTCGGCATATCGTCGTGACGTTCTCGTTCAGTGCAGCAAAACATAGCAGAGAGTAAAGATGTAGACGCGACCAGCGAGGGCACAACCTTCGACAATTCCGAAGCCAAAGGTATTTCTCTAGTCAGGCCGCCGGAGGTGATTACCTACTTTCGCATGAAGTGATCCCGATTTTGACGAGACCCCAGTCCTATAAATTTGTTCTCCTCGAAGCATTGTCCGCCACGGGTCTGCGGTCAATCCGCTATGCGAAAGAAATACCCCTTGTCAAGTCAGAAAACTTCTAGGTTCATGAAAGATCCTGTTAACACTCACCAGATACATCGTTGCCAATGATCTGTCTTCGTCTGCAACGGCTGCCATGAAACGGAACATAGAACTCAACGGACTGGGCCCTATTCCAGAGTCGTCTTCAGGGATGTTTGCAACGCTTGCTGGGAAGGTCAGAATCAACGAAGGGGATGCATGGTGAGGTGTCTACCCTACGACAGCAATTTAAGTCTGTAACAGATGCCCTAGCACCCTTATGTACACACTTCGCGAGGAAAAAAACCGGGTAGATGTTGTTGACCTCGATCCATATGGTACAGCAGCACCTTTCATTGATGCCGCAGTGCAGTGTATTAAGGATGGAGGTGAGCGGGGATCATCTCACATTTATCTCCTTTCACCCCTCTACCCTTCATTAGGATTGTTGTGTGTCACTTGCACAGACCTGTCTGTTTTGGCCACCACTAATTATCCTGAAAAATGGTGAGTCGCTCAACGCTTTACTTGATCAACGCATTATAACGGTTTCTTTTAGTTTCTCAAATTATGGTGGAGTGCCAGTGAAGGCAGAATATTGTCATGAAGCAGTATGTGTCTTATGACCACATACGTCAAGTTGTCTTTCTGATTCGTCATGTTAGGCACTGAGACTTGTTCTTCACACACTTTCGACATCAGCATCAAGATACGGACGCTACATCGAACCTTTGTTATCGTTATCTATCGACTTTTATGTGCGGATTTTTGTCCGTGTAAAAACAGCCCCTCTCGAAGTCAAGAGAGTCCTGACGTTTGTCATTCACAGTTTTGTCGTATGTGATCATTTGTTGATCCCCACGATTTTTAGGAAAACTTCAACGTATTACATCTGTACATCATGTCAATCATTCTACGAACAGCCACTGGGAAAAGTGGTGGAGAAGAAGCATGAGCCTTCGGGGAGCATTAATCATCTATTTAAGATTCACAATGGGCCTTCTGTGGCAGACAAATGTCCTGAGTGCGAATCAGCTCTACATGTACGTATCGTCATGTTTTCTCAACCTCATAATACATGATGGTCTTTCTGCAGGTCGCAGGTCCAATGTGGTCAGGTCCAATACATGACAGCGACTTTACCGCAAGCGTCCTTGAACACCTAGAATCGAATCAAGACAAGTACGGAACATCAACCCGCATGAAAGGCATGTTAACTGTCGCGAAAGAAGTACGCAGGGCTATGCAATAATAACTGTATGATTGACATAAACACAGGAACTCCACACACCATTCTATTTTACACCTGCTAAGGTGGCTAGTTTTTTCCACTGCACAACCCCTGCACTTGACGATGTGGCGTGAGTGATCGTCATTTGATATCATCATCCATTTAATTTTACCGATAGGTCTGCTCTTCTCCATGCTGGATACAAGATCTCACGTTCTCATGCTTGTCCGGGCTCGCTAAAGACGACGGCCACACGTCAGGTCATTCATAGTGTTTTTCGATCCTGGATAAATCTCCATCCAGTAAAAATGGAGAATGTTTCGGAGACATCCCCGACTCGTAGATTGTTAGCAAAAGCGCACAGGTCATTCTTTCAATGTCATAGTCAAACAAACCTGACTCGGGACTATAGCTTTGAAGCTAACTTTAAAAGACATCCGGACTCTGTCACAGCTTCAGACAAAGTAAAGCTTGTGAGGTACCAAGAAAATCCGACCAGCCATTGGGGACCGGGGGTAAAAGCTGGTGGTTCAAAACGTAAGCGTGCACACGAAGGTGATTAGAACAAGTAGTCATTGAGTAACATGCGCATTGTTATTCATGGGTCAAAAAAAAGTGACATCCAGGTAGACAATGAGTAGGTATCAACAGGGAGCAAATACTTCAGGCCATAACCTCCAGATGGGGTTTCTTGGTAGGTTTTTGTGCAATCCACGGATGATGGGAGAGTTCTGAGGCAGATGGCCGAGCCTCATGATTCGACTCAAACGTTAGTCGTAGGAAGTCTTGAGCATCGGCTGATATATCAGAGGGTATTGTCGGTTTTGCAGAGGAGCCAATCTGTTAACAAGAAATGTCGCGGTGTGTGGGTAGAAAGGAACTGAGAGTTCTTACCTGATAAATAGCTTGCATTTGACTCAGCTGCGCCCAAGGATGATCACCCGTCAGCATTTCAACAATCAAACAGCCAACACTCCAGATATCGGCCTTCTTCGTGTAAATGCTTTGCTTTACAACTTCGGGGGCCATCCAAAACACGGAACCTTGGAGAGACGCTCGATTCGCTCGAGTACCCGCTAGAAGATCTTTTGAAATATGGTTATGAACGTCTAGCGGGGAATAAACAGAACTCACTATCGTCGACCTTCTTAGAAATGCCGAAATCGGATATCTTGATACCACCTTTGTTATCGACAAGGATGTTGCCGCCTTTGATATCCCGATGTATGATGTCTCGTTCGTGCAAGTAATTCAGACCTTCCAAGATCTGGCGAACGAAGTTCTTCACGAGGGTTTCTTCAAATGCACCATAGTTGCGCAGAAGAGCAGTGACAGATCCGCCTGGCACATATTCTAGAAAAATGTTGAGATATTCATCGTCTATGGATGAGTCTGAGAATATGGTTAGCTTGGAATTGAAATCGATGAAATCTTAGTTACGAACAAAGATATTGCACGATATTTACGTGCTGCAAGTTCTTTAATAGTTCGATCTCTCGTTCCAAAGCGCTGAGCATGCTCTTCTTGCGTTCTTGGTTCGGGGCCGAACCGGTTGGAAGCTCGACTTGTTTGACGGCCATGAGAAGACCATTTGATGCATCCATGCCGAGATAGACTTTGCCAAAGGACCCGGCACCAATAAGCGCACCCTTAATCCACTTGTTCGCTGATAGACATTGAATTACGGAACCTACATTATAGCCAGGCTGACACTTACCTCCCCTCGAAGTAATTCTCTTGGGTTGATCGTCATCTTCATCGTCGACGTATGTAGCTTCTTCGGCCTCCTCCTCTTCGCTGTCCGCTTCCTCGTTCAGTGTGTCTTCCATTGTGTCATCATCCAGTTCATCTCCTGAGTTGACCTGAGTCCAATCATCCATATCCTGATCAACACTCTTGCTTGCCCTCCGACTCTCAACCTCAGCAGTAATCTCGTCGACGGTCATAAGACTAGCGGTGTCAGAACGATCGCGCTTGCTTCGCAGCTCCGTCATATAGCTCATGCGCCTGGATGTGATAGATAGGGATCGCGAGGTGCGACGTCCTGTGATACTGTCGAACGACTCGGAGAAGGACTCGCTAGCAGTCGGGATGGGTGGTAGGAGTTGCGGAGGGGCCACGGTTGAAGGGCCAGCGGCATCATCTGGATGAAGCTCTACAGATCTACCATCGTCGGTTGAAAGTGACATGCGGGGAATTTCTTCTCCTGGACTGTCGCTCTCGGAATCACTGGAGTTGGAACGGTTTTTCGCTGGATGAGGAAATGGAATGGACGAGAAGGAAGATCTCGTCGGCGAAACCGACGACCGCCTCTGTGAGCCCTGTGTACTACTACTGAATCTTGACGGTGGCGCATGGTGATGCGACATGGTGCTATTTCGTTTTGAGGGTCCCTGATTAGGTCGCAGCAGCAAACTATGTCGTGCTGTCCGTTCTAAAACCTTCTTCTCGACTTCAGGAAAAAACTCCGTGAGATGGTTCGAGATAAGTTCGCTTGGAGGACGCTGCCCAAAGAAGTTACGCAACTTTGACGGTCTCTTCGCGTTGTGCACAGCCGGATTTGAAGCGCCAGACGTTGGTGATGGTGGGTCTAACGCTTTTTCCGGGTCGCTAACGCCTAGACCACTCAGTATGCTGATGGAACTTGCGCGTTTAGTGCTTTTACTTGCAGGGCTGGTGTTGAGGAATTTGCTTTGTGCAGGTGAGGAGTTGCCATTTCGATCCTCGTACCGTCTAGGTTTGGTCTTACGAACTATCAGGCCATGTTCTCGTGTTGGGTGGTCTGGTGAGGAGTGACATATAGATAACAGTTCTGCCTCTGTTAGCAGTGGCCCTGTCCAGGAATTTTAGGTCTGCCGTGTGAAAACCGTCAGGAAGAACATACCTGGCCCGTCTTCCTGGCCCATACCGAGAGAGACACCCCACCCATCAATGCTGAGTCCGCTCTCTTCCATCTGAACATAGTCTCCATCCACGTCTACACTCCTTGAGCCACCTTTCCCGAATTTCTTCAATACTTTCTCAAGAATTTCAACGCCACCCGCACATGTTGCCACATCAATGGTAGAGGAAAGACCTTCATCAGGAAGCAAGAATTTGACTAGCTTGCGTCGTAAAGCATCCAGAGGTAGGGCGGCGCCATTCGAGTTTGGATTTGGATTGAAGGAGCCACGGCCCACAGTGTATGCCAAGGAGGGAGGCGATGGCGTTGCCGGAGTTGACGGATGTGTCAAAAACGATTCTGCAATCGGGGATAAATTGTGAGCTTGTTGTTGCTGTATTCCCGTCGGTGCGAGTTGAGCGGTAGCAGTAGCATAAGGATGACTGTTGCTGGTTGAGGGCCGGGGAGGCAACTTGTTCGCGAGGGAGGTTCCAACAGGGGAATTGGGACCCAAAGAACCGTTGCGGGCGTGGGTTGCTAAAGGCCGGGTTATACGGCCAACAAGGAGAGGAGAAGTCGATCGTGCAAGGGGAGGTTTTCCGCCGCCAGCATTGCCTGGACGTGGGTCACTGGGTAAATGGCCTGTCCGACTGGGGCCGGGGGAAGGGGTGAGAAGATCACGTTGAGAATGATGTAAGGTTTGGGTAGGGTACAGAGGTGGTGGATCGGCTTGAATGGGTGGTCTTCTATCGTTGGAACCTGGGCCATTAGGTTGTCGTGCGGGTGGACGATTTGTGGGTGGTGGAGGAGGTTTGCCAGGAGGGGGAGGTAGAGGAGGGAGATTTGTTCGTGAAGCCGTGGAGACGAGAGGATGGGAACTACCGGGAGTACTTGATGGCTGGGTAGATGGCTGAACAGCCATCGAAGAGGGTAATGGGAGGGGACGGACAATAGTATTGGGGTTAGGCCTGTTGGCCGAATCAGGTTCAAGACGAGGTAAATCACCTCTGTTGATATTGGGGTTCAGCTGCAAGGGTGCTGGTCTACCTCGAGATGATCCACGCATAGATGGAGTAGGATCGGTCCCATTGTTCTCTTGGGTAGCCGGTGCTCTTTGTTCTATACCCTGATCCAACTTGGGCCGACTGATATCAATGACAGACGCGGGTATAGGGCGTGAAGCACATCGTTGTCTTAATGCTTTCACCGCGTTGACAATTCTGAGCCTGTCACCAATACTGGTTATACCCATCTCCTTCAAGAGGTGCTGATCTAGTTCTAGAACGATGTCTCCCCTGATATCATTCGATTTGAAAGCGGCAGCATGATTTCCGCACTTGATATCATTTAGCCAACGGGCGACATGATTGTCCGACCATGATCGGATGAAGTCCAGGTACGGGATTCCTGAGGGTGGCTCAAGGATACTGTTTGCGTAGTTTGAGGTAGGAGTAGTTGGGAATGGAGAATGGTGGCCTCGGATGCCTTGGTTAAGATGGATGAAAGACCTGGGTGGGGGTTGGTTAATGGAGTGTGATGTAGGAGAAGATGACTTTGGGGGAGATGGAGAGCGGTCGAAATTGTGAAAGGCGTTATTGGTAGTGACGGTGGCCATGATGGAGGAGAATATCGAGAATATCGAGAATATCGAGAATATCGATGATATCGATAATACCGATAATAATATCTAAACAATGTTACAACAATGACATGAACGACGACGACAACTCTGCTTAGTCAGCCTCTTTGTACCGCATATCTACTACTACATTTTCTGACAGTCTCCAGGTGCTCGACAGGACAGGGGGTTACTCGTAGTTGCGGTGCCACGCAAATGCCGTGTCAGGCCTGTCAAGTCGCTGGCAGGTCGCTGGTAGTAGATTTACGTAAATGTTATAAATATAAAGCCTCGAGGACGGCGAGTGAGCGCCGCAATAATTCCTTTCCGTTTCTATTTCTCTGTCTTTTCTGTAAACAGACTTTGTCGGTCTTTCAGAGTCTTTCTTTCCTCTTTACTTATACATCCCATTCTTCTCGTCCCATCATGCGGATTCTCTCCGCTCTTACCGCTACCTTCCCCATCATCGCTCACTTCGCCTTTGCTTCTCCTTATCGAGATGACCTCGTTGACTATAACCTCAACGTTAACAAGAATGCAAACTCTCCCCTTGAATATGACACTTCTCCAAATACAACCGCATACACACCTTCACCTGACAATTGGAGGTCTTTTCCCACTTACAGTCTTTTACTAGACAAGTTCGCAGACGGTGATCCTTCCAACAATGATTTCTTCGGAACCATGTACGAGACAGACTGGCGAGAAACTCAGCTTCGCACAGGTGGTGACCTCAAGGGACTGGTCTCCCGACTAGACTATCTTCAGGGCATGGGCATCAAGGTCATCTTCATATCTGGAACCCCCTTCTTGAATATGATATGGCAAGCAGACAGTAAGCTCTCCGCCTTCTTATCCCCACCTCATCCCTCTAACTTGACCTAGGCTATTCGCCCCTTGACTTTTCTGTCATGGATCCACACTGGGGTACAATCTCAGATTGGAAGAATGCTATACACGAGATTCATTCACGCGGAATGTATCTTATGCTGGATTTCACAGTTGGGACCATGTCTGATTTGATTGGCTTTGCCGGGTAAGTATTCTCTTCAATGCATTACTTCTAGTCTACAACTTTCATTACCTTGGTTAGGCACTTGAACACCAGCACACCTTTTAATCTCAACGAGTATCAAGCCTTATGGAAAGAGCCTCACTACATGCCCTGGAATTTTACACAATATCGTGACTTTGACGTAAGTTTAACTTACCATGATCCTGAAGGCCTATCAGTAATCGATGTCTGCAGATCGGTAATGACCGCAATTCGTCCTGTGTCCTTCCCAACTTTTGGGGCGAGAATGGGCAACCCCTGCCTATTACCACCAACGGCTGCATGATGTCAGATTTTGACCAGTATGGAGACATGGAGGCTTTCGGTGTCCATCCTGACTGGCAGCGTCAGTTATCCAAATTCGCTTCGGTGCAAGATCGTCTTCGTGAATGGAAGCCGTCGGTATTAGCGAAGCTTCAAGTCTTCTCGTGTATGGCAATCAAGGCCCTGGATTTCGATGCCATTCGTGTCGACAAGGCCACTCAAGTGACGGTGGATGCTCTAGCCGGGTGGGCTGCTGCTACGCGGGCGTGCGCCGCCAAGCTCGGGAAACAAAATTTCTTAATTACAGGCGAGGTTACTGGTGGAGATACATTTGGATCACTATACATGTAAGATTTACTTTCCATATCTTTTCTGCTAGAAACTCATCGCTCACATATTTAGTGGTCGTGGCCGTACTCCTGATAAACTTCCTTCTGGGTTTCTGGCCGCCGCAAATGTGACGCCGGCTGATAATTACTTTGTTCGCCCGCAAAATTCAAATTCTCTAGATGGCGTTGCTTTCCATTATTCCATATATCGCTCCCTTTCTCGGTTCCTTGGAATGGATGGAAATCTGCAGGTCGCATATGACATTGACACCAATTTTGTCACGGCCTGGAATCAGATGTTCGTCAGCAACGACTTTTTGAATGCCGCCACTGGACAAGTGGATCCCAGACACTTGTATGGCACCACCAACTTTGATGTCTTCCGATGGCCCAGTTTAGAGAACGGCACACAGCGGAGTGCACTAGCTACCTTCATCACGACACTGGTGATGCCTGGCATCCCCCTCGTAAGTCTGCTGCTCGATGCTACCTTTTCAGTCCTTTAACCTTCAACAGCTGTTCTACGGTGAAGAGCAAAGCTTCTATCTCTTTGATAATGGGGCATCCAATTATCTTTATGGGTACGCTAGACGTCAGATTATCCGTGCAACAATGATTGAATGTCATTTACACTAGGCGTCAAGCCATGATGGGTAATACAGCATGGAAACGCCATGGATGTTACACTCTCGGCTCCCAGCAGTATTTCAACATGCCCCTTGAAAAGTCTCTTCTGGGCTGTTATGACGACTGGAACGCCCTCGACCACTTTGATCCTACAGCTGAAACTCGCCGCATGTTCGCCCAATTTTTCCATCTCCGCACAGTTTATGCAGCATTGCAGGACGGGTTTAACCTTGTTCAACGTGGCAACTGGACATATTTCATCGACCGGCCCGGTTCTAATAACACTGCCACGGAGATGGGTCTTTGGTCGGTTTCTAGAGCAGGGATACCGAACGTCCAAACTTTGAAAGGGAACCTCGTGGACCAAGTCTGGTTGCTCTATTCGAATGAGAACACAACAAAAACCTACGCATTCGATTGCAAAGGAAAACTTTGGATTTCATCTCCTTACCAGTCTAATGTTCAACTTCGAAATTTATTCGCGCCCTACGAGACGTATGCGTTGGAAGCGTCTCTGTCTTCGTATTTCAATAATGGGACAGCACCCTTCTTCGGCTGTTTACCTAATGTCACGATGGATGGCTACGGATTTAAAGCGTTGGTGCCCGTGGACCAATGGACACCTCCACTTCCAGCTCTGACCAGATTTGTCCCGGGTCACGATCACCGCATTTTGGCCAACCACGCCGACACGAACGCGACGACTGTCGATATTTCATTTGAATTCAATGTGCAGATGAATTGTGATAGCGTTACCAAAAGCCTATCTCTTAACATGTCTTCGTCCGGCCACGGGGGGGTTCCCAGCATAACAAATGTTCAATGCGGGGGTGTGCAGAATGCCAGTCCGTCTAAAATTTCCGGAGCGGCAGTTTCAACGTGGGCATGGTCGGCAACGTTGACCAACTTCCCCGATGGCGTGCTAACCCTTACCCTGAATAATCCTTCCGCCCAGAACGGAAATATGTCTACGGGGGTGCGTGTTTGGTGTTACTGATCCGAAGACCAAGCATAACTTAATTTTTATGTTAGGCCGTTGACAATCTTCTCTTACGGAAAGGTGCATCGGACAACGTCATGGTCTTCCCCGATTCGGACTATGATACAAATAACTCGTTCACCCTCTCGAACGGACAGTATTCATTTGCTCACAAGGCGTATGGTGCGGACTTGTTCAGATATTCCTGGAATTTCGGTAAGAACTGGACAACATGGAACACTTGGGAAGACAATACTGTCATGAATGCCAGCCTGTTTACCTCTTCCTCGAACTTCTGGCCAGGTAATCATGTCATGGTGCAGTGTGAGTGTTTTAGTGCAAGTCTTCTTTCCACATCTGACATGTGCGTAGATTGGAGTCAAGCGACGCTATCTGTCGGCCACATTATTCATGCAGACTATGGCTATACTGGACATCGACGACGCGTGCCTCAATTCTTGGCCCGTGGCCCTTTTAACACCTGGGGCTTTGATAACGGTATCCCTTCGCTGATGACACAAAATGCGAACGGTAAATGGGAACTGGAAATCATGGCGTCCTGGCCAACATACGTTCAGCTGAATGTGTGGGGCTTCGATGACTACTATTATGGCGATGTAGATGGCGATGGCGTTATGGACCGCCTTCCGCCTAACACTGTTGCTCCCAACTACCTCAATATGTCAGCTCCTCCTAGCCCTCATCTCGCCTGGTCTCTTCTCGTAGACGATTCTACCATGACATGGTCTCTCCAACCGCGTGGGCAAGCATCTGTTGGTGCAATTATGTATGCGTTGATGTTATCCATCCCTCTCATTACTGGCACGCTTGCCGTCCTTGTTTTCATGTGGTCCTTCTACGGCATCAAGTATAACCGATTTGGAGTTAAGCCGAAGAATCATACGAATTACTTCCCTATCCTTGGTGCATTTGGGCACAGGTCAACATCAGACTTGAAGGACACCGGATCACACATGACTGAAAAGGTATTCGGCCATAAGCATAATACGGAGCTCATAGGTTGGCCAGAAGACAAGAACAAGCGTCGCAAAGTGCTGATTGCCACTTTGGAGTACGAGATCATCGATTGGAAGCTAAAGGTCAAGATTGGCGGTCTTGGTGTTATGTCCAGTCTCATGGGGAAAGCCATGACTGATGTTGATCTTGTGTGGGTTGTCCCGAAAGTAAAAGACCTTGAATATCCCGCCGGGGAACCCGCTGAACCTATCGAAGTCATCATATTTGGAGAGCCATATCTCATTGAAGTCGAAACACATGTCCTAGACAACATCACATACGTGCTTTTGGACAGCCCTGTGTTCCGTGCTCAAACCAAAGCCGACCCTTATCCGGCTCGCATGGACGATCTGAGCTCTGCCATCTTCTATTCCACGTGGAATCAAGCCATCGCTGCCACCATCCGTCGCTCCCCCACCATTGACATTTACCATATTAACGATTACCATGGCGCGCTGGCTGGTATTTATCTTCTTCCGAAGGTGATTCCAGTCTGTCTGTCTCTGCATAATGCCGAATTCCAGGGCCTCTGGCCTCTTCGCACGAAAGAAGAGATGAAGGAAGTCTGTTCGGCGTTCAACATCAGCAAAGAACATTGCACCAAATATGTTCAGTTCGGAAATACGTTCAATCTATTGCATGCCGCCGCTTCGTTCATCAGTGTGCACCAGAAAAGTATCGGTGTGGCTGGTGTTTCTGACAAGTATGGTAAACGAAGTTGGGCTCGGTATCCTGCGCTATGGACTCTGAAGCACGTCGACTCGCTCCCCAATCCGGACCCAACTGATATCGAGGCTTTGGACGAGAAACCAGTGGAAGCTCGTAATGTCCAAATTGATGAAGTTGCGGAGGCTGCTCGGCCTGAATTGAAGAGACAAGCTCAAGAATGGGCTGGAATCAAACAAGATCCCAACTCTGATCTATTTGTATTCGTGGGTCGGTGGTCGAAACAGAAAGGTGTGGACCTAATTGCCGATGTGATGCCATCCTTGTACGTTCTTCCAGTAACATCCACGTAGCATGCCTAACTAAAAGCTCTTCCAGGCTAGAAAAACGTCCCAGCATTCAACTTGTCGCTGTCGGCCCTGTCATTGATCTGTACGGCCGTTTTGCTGCAGAAAAACTAGCTCGATTGATGGAATTATATCCCGACCGTGTCTATTCAAAGCCCGAATTCACCAGCTTGCCGCCCTACCTCTTCAGTGGTGCCGACTTTGCATTGATTCCGTCTAGAGACGAACCATTTGGTCTTGTTGCTGTGGAGTTTGGCAGGAAAGGTGCACTCGGTGTTGGAAGTCGTCTGGGTGGTCTTGGACTGATGCCTGGTTGGGTATGTGATCCCTTACTCCATCTCATTGTCCTACTAATCTTTTCTTTCAAAAAGTGGTATCCCGTGGAGTCAAGTGCAACGGCGCACATGCTGTCACAGCTGACAAAAACAATCAAAATGGCTCTTAAATCAACAGAGGAAGAACGTGCCATCCTTCGTGCGCGATCTGCTCTCCAACGATTCCCTGTAGTAGAATGGCGCCAGCGGATGGAGGATTTCCATAAGCGAAGCATAACCACCAGCCGAGGCCTTGCGGGTGTTAATGCCTGGCGGGAATCCGACTGTAATGGTGGAACTACTCATCCAATCGGCGAATCAGAAGATTGGAATCCGGTGGCTCAGGCGCAACCCACGCAACCTGACTGGGATAGTCGGAGTATCAATGAATACGCGCAAGCACCGATTCCTAATTCTCCGGCTCACTGGAGTCAAGAGACCTTAACTCCAGGTGTCGACAGTCCGAATAACCCCGCTGCAGAAGGGGGTCCTGATTATTTCAACGATCCAAGAGCTAGCACAGCAACCACGCCAGAGGGCTACAACGGCTTCCTGGAACGAGCCAATCGTGCGATTGCAAAAGACCATCGGAATGCTCCTGATCCTTTTGTAGATGGTGGTTTGGCACCAAATCGACCGTTTGGTTCTCACTCCCGAGTCT
>QLOJ01005873.1:0-10519 GCA_003313625.1 Tricholoma saponaceum
TTGTGGGCCTTCAGTAACTCCATCCGGTACGATCCCGATGTGTACGATGATTCTTCTGACATGCTGACTTGGTATTGATACAATCAAAATTTGATGAGGGCGAATGTGGAGTAAGTAATCTTCTGCTTGTTATGACCTCGCAGGGCCCATAACCTAATGACAGCAAGGTCTCGCGCAGTGGGTAAGCAGAAGAATTAATTATTTCTTGTACACTACCAATGTCCATCTTTTATACTACTCAACTATTTTACTAGTACGTTCTACTATTCTCGAGTCTGTAAGTAAGAATTCCAAATATAGAATATGATGAGTAATCATATTTATCTAGTACGTTCTCATGTGTTCAACCAACTCACTCCAACACAATCCTCTCGTTTTACATATACTTCTCCAAGTTCTTCCAAGGTCAAAGCAATGTTGAGGGATGCACCAAACTGTTGAGTTTTTTCCAATGCCATTTGGAGCATTGAATATAAGTTATCATCCCAACAACCATCTGCTTTCAGATATTGGGCTTTCAGGATATACAAGCCAGCACATTCAATGGACAGGCCCAGGTTGTCAAAGCACTGGATGGCTTGATCTACAGCTTCCACCGCATGCATGTAATCTCTTGCATAGGCAAGACCCCTAGCCATGTACCACAAGCAAGTGGTGGCTTCCATTGGATAATTCAAGTTGATAAGCAATGTCCTCGCCCGTTGTAGCTCCTCCATCGCTCCCTGAATCTCCTCCAAGTCCGGGGGCTTTGCTCTGTAGTGGATATAGAATTGTGTTCTCCCACTATAGTAGAGTAACAAAGACACAATCTCAGCATTGGATTTGTTTTCCCATCGGGATTGAGCTTGTGATAGATGGTAGTCAACCATCTCACCTGACCACATCAGAGCAAGAATATCCTCCATTTCTGAACAAAAGTGATGTAAATCATCATTCAGAGCTGCAAAGAGCTTCCAAGCTTCATTGAAATGATAGTGTGCCTCTTGGGATCGATTTGTTCTGTACAAGATGCTGCCAAGGCAAAATGAAGCTTCTGCCATGCGCCGGGAGTCCTTTGTATTTGTTGTGAGAGTCAAGACATGTTCTGCAATTTCTACTTTAGGTAGTGTCCAGTGCTGGTATGATGAAAATGCCAACAGAGCATCTAGTTCATCATGTTGCACAGCAGGCTGAGGGGATGATTGATGTTCATCCGAAGATGGACCGTCTGTTGCATTCTTGATCATCTCTATGAGCAGAGCTTGAACATTGACCTCTTGTGCTGCAATTGCGGCGATATCATGCTTAAACTGTGGTTTGTTGGGGCCTCCAATAGGGGAGTTGTGAAATTTGAGGAACTTGCAGCAAGCTTGATAGACGTCCTGTCTCACAACATAGGGTATACAATTATGTTGATGCATATAGGACTGAACGACTGGCAGAGCAAACAGGTGAGCACTCTCAGCTTGACTCTTGGTGATGAGAATGAGTGTGGCATCTCGAAGGGCATCTATTGCTTCTGATTGCCAAGATGGCACCCAAAAGTCAAGATGACTATGCATAATGCCAGCTGGAAGCATAGAGAGGACCTGAAGAAGCGAAATGGCAGCTTGAGAATCCAAGACAAACTTGATTTAGTGTTTAAAGGTCCAGTCCTATGAACTGCAAAAAAACCGGACTGAACTGGACCCAAACTGGAAAAAGGTCGGACTTCAGTTTTAGTTCGAGCTTCTTGTGATAGAAAAACCACACTAAACCGGACTGAACTGGACCGGTTTTTATCGGTTTGAACCAGTCCACATTGCCACAGGATACACCTCCAAAATATGCAACTTCTGACCCAATTTTTAAGAGAAACAGTTCAGAAATGCATGTGCTATGGCCAAAACAATCTGCTACAACATAACATAACATACATGACTCCAATACTTGTGTATTTAAATATGTTACAACCTTACAACCTTTACAGTGGACTAATAGACACTGTATTCCAAGGTTTACAGTTGATCTTAGTATCTAAATGCTGCATGAAGGCTGGTTTTAGCCAGTCCAAACTGGTTACAACCGAACTGCAGTTCAAACCATTCTGGACCAGTTCGGACTGGTTTTTTGCAGTTCAGTCCGGTTTTTCCGGATATTACCATAACAGGAAACCGGTTCTGGTTCTGGTTCGTCCAAATGGGACAAAAAAACTGGACTGGACCAGACCTTAAATGGCTAACTTGATTGATATCTCAATGGAATGATCCATGCTGCCCTGAGCACTGGAAAGCATGTCGGTGCCTCTTTCATTCCATTGTGATAACAGCTTCTGCTGCACAGAGAGTGAGCGCTTGCATAATGTTGCCATTAGGGTAATCGCATATGGGAAATGACCTAGGGCCTGTAGCAACTCATCCAGTTTGCAATCACTACATGTGATGGTATCAATAGCAGTATATACTTGGTGAGAGTGCTGAGGTTCTAAATGGGACAATGCCTCAACTTGCCAATGGTCAAGGGGAGGAAATTCTGACCTCATGGTAACAAGGATTGTGATGTGATGCAAAGAGTCCAGCGTGCTCAGGATGTTCTTGACTGATGCTTGTGACCCCTCCACAGGATGCCAGGGGGTCTCAAGATTATCAAGAAGAATGATTCGTGGTTCATCAGACATCCTAAGACCAGTGAGAATTCTGTTGGGAGGATTATCGGTTTGCCTGGTGCCTGGAAGCTGGATGGAAAGGTGGGTAAGAAAAGTGCTGGGAGAGTTTGCACTGATACAAGGCACCCAGAACCTATGCTGTTTTGCAAACCTTCCTATCACAGATGGGTGCTTCATGACTGCGAGAGCAGTTGATGTCTTCCCCATCCCTCCAGGAGCAAGGATGCACACCCGAGAGTGAGTCTTATCTCCACTAGCGAGATGGCCCACGATCCTGTTGACAACAACATCGCATCTGAAGAAGATATCAGGTGGAGGGGCTATCTCTAATGACACAGTGAACAACGGATGGTGGATACTTTGAGTCATCATCACTTTCAAATTGTTGACTGAACTTTCAAGTCGCTCTACTCTATATGCCACAGCAGTCGTGAGTCTGTAGATATCAGCTAACTGCGTCTGGATTATTGAGAGATCTTGAGCAGCATGAAGACCATGCAAGGTCTACAACTTGGGAGTTTAGCAAGTAGTCCTTGTAAGTGCCACCATGAGCGAGCCTTGGAAAATTTACCTGAAATTGGGCTACAGCATCCTGGAATGCATTCACACACTCTTCAATAGTTGCCTTGTTTGCGTCCGGAAGCAATGTTGTCAATATCGGATTCTGGTCATTGATCGCCTTCAGGCGATTGTTGATAGATGAAAGACATCTAGTATGTGAAAACCAGAATTAGCAAGTATAAGTCATCTGCTTTGGACATACTCCTTGAGGTCATTCAGTTCCTCCATGACGTGCTCTGAGATTTTTACAAATGGGTTTTCTGGGTCTCTTGTAACCTTTGCAATGATGAGGAGAAATTTGGCAATGCGTTCTTCAACTTGGCAACCCTGTCTTGAACTTCATTGACAGCCTGGATGGGGACAGAGGAAGATTAGTCACTACTTTGGTGATGCATGAGAGTATTTCCTTGCCTCACAGGTCTGAATCATAGCAAGACCAATATTAAGCACTTCCTTAACGAGCAGCACTCCAATCAAGCAAGCTACACCCTTCAGTATCTCAATTGTCTTCTTCATTGCTTCAAATGCATATGCCTTCATTACTGGGACAGTGGAAGGCCCTTCCTCCTTTTCAACTTTGAAGGGGCACTGAGGAGCATCAATGTCTATTATGGTCTTCGAAAAAAAAACATGATACAACATACAGCAAGTTGTTTGGCATGTCCTCGCATGTTCTTCGCCTCCTTGCATCTCTGCCAACATGAAAAACAGCTAGAGTCATGGTCAGGAAGCATGACAGGCCCAGGGTTGGATGTGAAATGCCAAGGGGAAAACGGCAAGCATTAAATATTAAATGCCAGGGGCCCAACTTTGTGTTTGGCCAAGATCGTTATCATGTCGTTATCATGACAGAAGCTTAACCAAGTTCAAGTGACCAATGTTTGACACTTCAGCATTTAGACCATTTAAGTCTGAACATCCTAAATCTGACTCCAGAATAGGATATTCAAAACAGGGTGTACTACTACATTTCAGGGCAATTTTATCTTTCAAAAGGGAATTTGTATTTCAAGCACAACAAAAATGGTGAGGGCATGGACAGGCGATTAGAATTCTGAGGGTAAATTTCAAATAGGTGAAGTCATACAAAAGCCTGCCAACTTGGCTGGGAACCTAGATTTGAAATTCTGGAATTAAATTTACAATTTAGGAATTCTGAAGTCTGAGTCCTTATCCTGGAATCTCCATGGTTTCCACTGTCAACAATATATGTATGCCAGCACATGTACCTCACAGATTATATATATACACCCTTTCTGTTCATTTGTCAGGAGGTTGATAGTCACACCGCTGCACAAACAGTCGGCTGCTGCTGGCTAACTGACTATTCATGATGTTTAAGAATTACCAGGAATTTAAGATAGTGGGGGTAAAATGATAGGAACCAATAAGACTCTGAGGGGCATATCAATTGGTTGTACAACAGCAGGTGCTAACTATTCCAGAAAAAAAGAATCCAAGTAACTAAGGAATGCCCATATCAACTCTATTGATAATGATATTACCAAGCCCATGAACAACTTACAATTTAGAAAAACGATGGAAGTGATCACATTAGCCAAGTAGCAATCATGCTTTCTGCAATACAAGTGATGGACATGAATAATATTAGCAAGGACGACACATCTTGAACACCAGAAGAAACTTACAACCTATAGGGAAATGGATATTAGGATGGCGATGCAACAACACAAGAAACTTACTTGCTATAGGGATGGGATGGACATGAATATTAGTAAGGATGATGAAGCAACTTAAAAAAGAAACTTACAATCTACAGGGAGGCGATGGACATGAAGGATAGCAATGGCGACGCAGCAATGCAAGAAGAAACTTACTTGCTATAGGGATGAGATGGACGTGAATATTAGCGAGGATGACATAGCAATGCAAGAAGAAACTTACTTGCTGTACGAAGGTAATGGACATGAATATTAGCAAGAACAATGCAACAAGATAAGAAACTTACAGGCTAATGGAAGGCAATGGACATGAACACCATGAGGGTCACGTGGCAACATTAGAGGAAACTTACAGGCTATAGGGAGGAAATGGATGTGGATATTAGCGATGATGAAGCAGCAATGTAAGAAGAAACTCACAGACTACAGGAATGAGATGGATGTGAATATTAGCAAGGACAACGGAGCAACTTAAGAAACTTACAGTCTGTAGTAGGGTGGCGGTGGATGTGAATATTAGCGAGGACGACACAGCAATGCCAGAAGAAACTTACGGTCTATAGGGGGGTAATAGATATGAACACCAGTGAGGATTACATAGCAACGTAAGAAGAAACTTACTTTCTACAGGGAGGAGATGGATGTGAGTATTAGCGAGGACGACACAACAGTGCCAAAGAAACTTATGATCTATAGGGAGGGGAGGGACATGAGTATTAGCAAGGACAATGCAAGAAGACAAGAAACTTATGGGCTAATGGAAGACAGTGGACATGAACACCAGTGAGGGTCACGCAGCAGCGTTAGAAGAAACTTACTGTCTATAGGGAGCAATGAACATGAATATTATTGAGGATGACACAACGCCAGAAGAAACTTATGATCTATAGGGAGGCAATGGACATAAATATTAGAGATGATGACACAGCAACACAAGAAGAAACTTACAGACTGTAGGGAAATGATGGATGTGAACACCAGTGAGGGTCACATAGCAATGTAGGAAGAAACTTACTTCCTATAGGGAGGGATGGATGTGAATATTAGTGAGGACAATGCAACAAGACAAGAAACCTATGGGCTGATGGAAGGCAATGGACATAAACACTAGCAAGGGTCATGTAGCACACAGGAAAAAACTTACAGCCTTATAAAGAGGCGATGGACCTGAATATTAGCGAGGACCATGTATCAAGACAAGAAGGAACTTACGTTCTATAGGGAAATGATGCCAAAGCAGTGGAAATGGGAGCTTTAGGCAGAACCAAGTAGTAGTGCAACAAAACACCTACAGGCTGTGGAATGATGTAAACTAGGGGCACACGGCAATGCAATGAGAAACTTACACCCTATGTGGACATCATGAATTAGGGAGGAGCACTCAGTATTGCAAGGAGACACCTACTTCCTGTAGGAATTGGTAAAAGTGATGATATTAGAGGGGCCCACAGTGATGCAATGACACCTACAGGCTACAGAAACTGGTGCAGACAAGCGTCAGGAAGGACACACAGTAAATCGATGTGAACATTAGCAAGAACCACGCAGAAAGACAAGAAACTTATGGGCTAAAGAAAGGAAATGGGTGTGGATATTAGTGAGGACCATGCAGCAGGACAAGAACTTACACCCTATAGGCGATGGACATGAATATTAGCGAGGACCATGCAGCAAGGCCAGAAACTTACACTCTATAGGGAGGCAATGGATGTGAATATTAGTGCAGACCATGCAGCAAGGCAAGAAGAAACTTACACTCTTTTATAGGGAAGCGATGGCAAAGTGGTGGAAATGGTAGCTTTAGCAAGGACCTTGTAGTGACGCAACAAAACACCTACAGGCTGTGGAAATGATAGTGTAAGCCAGGGGCATACAGCAACGCAAGAAGAAACTTACACCCTATAGGGAGTTGATGGATGTGGATATTAGTGACTGGTATGCAGCGCTACAACGAGCCTGAGAAACTTACGGCCTAAAGGAAGCTGATTAGTTATTAGCCAGCACCACGAAGCAGTGTTATGACGAACTTAACCATTTGTAGGAAGTAATGATATTATTCTAGTAACAGGTGGTTTGTGAGGAAGCACTAGTAGACGTGACAATGAGCGGGGAGCAATGCAGGGATGAGTCGGAATACAACAAGTTGAACTTCCGAAGTTGTGGTTGATATACAAATTCAGCGCCTAGATAAGGAGAGATAAGACAATCCTGGGGAATCAGGCTACTAAATAAGGAGAGAAATAAGGTCAGAAGACTCATTACAAGTGGCTCTCTTAGTGCCAAAACATAGCCAAAATGAGAAAATAATAAATTCCCAAAAAGGAAAGAGGAAAGTATTCAGATGATGATTGAGCTGAAGTTCATACAGTATCTTGTCTATGTCTTAGTATAGTCTATGTTTGCACACAAAGAGTCCTCCGACACCTTCCACCATGCTCAGCTTGTTCAGCTCTGATCCTTTATCATTATCACATCTGAAGGCTCAGGACACTAACACCTATTTTGACGCATCACACGATGAGGCTCAAGCGCCTGAGACAGCACGTGTTATTAATGCTTGACATCATCTTTGCCGTTGTAGAACTCTCATGTGCCAACTTGGACACTTTTGCTGGTGAGAAAATTTGCTTTGATATCGTGTGTGTAACGTGCACCACCAGCTTTGTACTAAGCTTTGTGACATCGTGATATCCAGTTTTTCTATGTGGAGCCAAGGCTGGAAAGTGGGCTGGACCTAGTGTTTTAAGGTTAGGTTAGGTTCGGTTTTTTGACCCTATGCTGGGTAGACCGTAACCGTAACCGGTCTAGGACCGATTCAGATATTGGGAGGACCTAACTGGACCGACTAAGACCGGTCTTTTTTGGTTAATAGACCAAAAAAAGACCGGTTAAGACCGGTTTTTTGTCATAAAATTTGTCATACTATACAACCTATATGTATCTCAGGAAATATTACCCGAAACACTTAACGGTTAGAGAGCAGTATAGATATTGTAATTCCCCGGCGTTTAATCCAATTTTTAAGGGATTCTGTCAAGATTTGACTGAGATATGGCCAAAACAAAAGTGCATTGTATTAGTTTGCGGTTTGCAGTTGCAGTTTGCAGTATGTAGTTTCAACTTGTCAGGGCTGTTGAATGAATGAAATATACAAGGTACAGATGTTTATGTGTGTTATTTTGATGTCATGGATGATGTTTAACTGTACCCCACATTTTGTAGCACAAGTTATAAGCAGTACAATCAATGTTATGCTGATCACAAAAAAATAATGGTATCAAAAATGTATTTGGTCATATCTTTCTCAGTTCTTGACCATTTTGGATGAACCAAGGGCTGAATTAAAGGTAATAAGCAGGGCAATTAGGTGGGATAGCTCACGTGATCAATAACCGGTCTTAACCGATTTAAACGGGTCTTTTTGCAGTTAATGATTTTTTTCAAATTTAAAAGACCTTAACCTTAACCACTAAAGAAAAGCCCTTAACTGTAACCGCTGGTCCGGTTAATATCGGTCCAGTTAGGTTCGGTTAACAGTCTTTTTTCAGTCCTATAGACCGGACCTTTAAACACTAGCTGGACCAGCAATAAACTGCAATTAGAAAGAAGTGTGGTCGACCAACCCCATCAAACATATTGGTCAGATAAATCGCACATCAAACATCTATGGGTATGTTACTGTTTCCCTCCATTATGACAACGACAGAGGTGAAATGACCTCATAGCTTTCAGCTCAGAAAACTTCTTTGGATCCTCGCCTGCCTTTACTTACTAATAAGGGGTAGCGTTTAAAAGTCCGGTTCATCGAACCGGAAAAAACCGGCAACTGGACCGGACCGAACCGGAAAAAAACCGGACCTTCAGTCCAGTTCGGTCATCCTGGGATTGCAAAACCGCTCTGAACTGAACCGGACTGAACCGGTTTGAGTCGGTTCAAACCGCCATAGGGTACCCCTTGTAAATACGCATCTTTTGACCACTTTTTTAAGAGAAATGGTCCAGAATTGCATGTGCTATGGCCAAAACGATATGCTACTCCAAAACCTAACTTGCACAAAACCATATTTTGAGATGTAGAGGATTGTTATCACCATAAAACCTTTATGGTTGACTAATATACACTGTATACTATTGTTTACAACTGGTTTTATGTGGTAGAAGACCAGTTTGAGTCAGTTTAAATCAGTTCGAACTGGTTACAACTGGACTTCAGTTCGAACTGGTTCGAACCGTTTTGGACCGGTTTTTTCAGGTTCAGTCCGGTTTTTTGGGGTCTTACCATAATAGGCAACCGGTTATGGTTGGGGTTCGTCCAAATGGGGCAAAAAAACCGGACTGAACTGGACTTTTAAACACTAGTAAGGGGGGTCCTCAATGGTAGAAATTTTTCTGAACTTATTTTTCAATTAATTTCTTATGCTGTTCCTCAAATATCAATGCTTATTATTTTTGTTGCTTCTAGGTCAGATCCGACAATCCGCCCACATCTCGGACAAAAAGATCAGAAACTTACAGACCGACAATCAAATATGTGCATGTCGCTTGCCTTTGACCTTCCAGAGGTTCGTTTGATTCTCGTTGCTTTCCGACTTGTCTATTCTTGGTTGTTCAAGTGTACTGCAGGTACACATACCCTTTGAGGTCACTCCATGGTTAACCTTCACTTTCCCAGAGGGGAGGTAGATGTCAAGTCAAAGAAGGCATGGTGTGCAAGAAGACAGTCAAGGAGAAGCTTGAGAAACATAAGGTGATTGCAAGTCATTAGTTCAATTGGAGCGTGTTATATGTGAATGTTTGTCCTTCAATTTCCTACTTTCCTTTGGTCTCTATGCCCATATATGGTTCTCTTCCATGGTTTTCTTCCGTAGATCAACACATTCGCATCGGCTATTGCAGATTGGATGAAACTGTGATCCTGAACTTGGAGCCTGGGAAGAACATGTAGTCATTCAAGACAGCACCCACAGGAGTGGTCAAAAAGAAGATCGTGGAGCATGGCAACAAACCTTTGCCATAGGCATTGAATCTCGTAAGACATCATGCTGTAATTCCCTAGTTTTGGACATTTACTGTCAGAAACAATCCGCTTGCCAGGGGAGGTTAGTAGGACTTAAATGTCACCTCGGATCTCTTGCAAAGCCATGATACTTGGACGATAAGGTACTAATACACTGAAAAGTTGCTTCAGGTCACTAGCTTACATTATGACTTGACATCGTCTTTCATCCTAATCTGCGACATGATAACTCTTCTGGTGAGTCTCTGAGGTATCAGCCTTTTTGTCAATATAGCACTTGTCCAGTTGGGCCATGGCTGTGCCTGGCACAAACAAGTCCTCAGGAGACATCAGGAAAACTGAACAATTAATGTATATTAGCTATTACAATTACATCTAATAAGTCTCTGTTGTTTGAAATGAGCAACAGGTGTATGAAAACAGAAAGCAAATTACCATAGATTACCATAGAAAGGGGCCATCAAATAAGTAGTTAGCCCCCATGATCCCCCCTGCGAGTCACTGCTCGCAGGGGCAGGGCAGGTGCTGGGTGCTTGCCATTGCCATTGACATCCCCCCTTGTTGTCGCTGTTGTCTTTTGTATCATCTTCTCCTTGTCCCCTTCATCATTGTCATTGGTGCCTGCTCCCCCCTCAT
>QLOJ01005883.1:0-12413 GCA_003313625.1 Tricholoma saponaceum
TAGACGACTACGTTCAAGATGCGAACACGTTAGACCTTCCCGACGATATGAACCTAGACAAGGACGATAAGGATCTGGGAGGGGACTTGCCAGAAGACATGGGAGTAGATGAGGAGCCCGTCAACGATGCTATGGATGATGGTGGACTGGAATCCAACGCGGACGATGCCGCACCCGACCAGCAGACAGAGGTACCCCTTCCTGACAACACGCTAGAAGATGAGCAGGACGCAGAAATGCCTGGCCAGCCACAGGAAATGGAAAACAATCCTGAGACGGAAGCAACTGGGGAGGATGCAATCGCTCAACCGAATGTCTCCACTGGGGATGGTGTCGCATTACTATCAGATCCTTCTATATCCGATGGCAAAGAAAGCGCGTCTGGGGGTCAAGGATCCTCTGAGGGAGCTGCAGGTGAAGATGTACCAGCGGATTATAAGCAGAAGGATGAGTGCGTACACTTTCGATTCCTCCATATTCCCGCGACTCATTACTCTCAAGGTCTGCAACTCATAACCCTAACGAAGTTGAACGTCGAAATGCTGCGGAGTCGCTAAATGCTGGTTCTGCTGCTGCCGGCTCTCAAGAGGGTCAAGCTCAATCTCAGTCCGACAATCAAATCTGCACAAACCCTCTTCGCAGTTTGGGAGACGCCCTGAAAGAGATACAACAAAGATTCGATGACATTCTGGGCGGGGAACAAAGGGATGAGCCGCGCGAACGCACTAGTGATAGCAGCATCCCCTCTCAAGTTGAATATCTGCATCCAGTAGACGTTGATCATGACATGCAAGCGCTGGGACCTGCTGGTGAAGAACAAGTTGCGAAACTCAACGATTTGAAGATCGTTGACGAAGGTGACCAAGTTAGCGAAACAACACCCATGGATGTGGACCCACCTTTGGAACCTGAGACCCATGAACTTCCCCCTCACGATGTAGCATCTCAATTGGAGCCTACGTCAGTAGAGCAGCGTGAGAACGTTGAAGGCGCAATCCTTCAAAGCGTGCGACCAGAGTCAATAGGTCATCTCGCTCTATCCTTCGATCCCTCGACAAGCAAATCCAACGTGGACATAGATGACGTTGCGGAGCAGAGCGTTGAAGCACAGTTGCGAAAATGGCAAACGCTCGGTTTCCCTGATGCGAGAGGGGAGAACATCTGGCGACTCTACGAATCTCTGACGCACGACCTCGCATATGCTCTTTGTGAACAGCTGCGGTTGATCCTGGAACCTACCCTTGCGACGCGACTGAAAGGAGACTACCGCACAGGGAAACGGTTGAACATGAAAAAGATCATATCCTATATCGCGAGCGATTACACAAAAGACAAAATTTGGCTGCGTCGAACCAGGCCTAGTCAACGGGAGTACCAAGTGCTCATTGCTATCGACGATTCGCGCTCAATGGCAGAATCACACTCCATTCACTTGGCCTACGAGACCCTTGCCCTTGTGTCGAAGGCGCTGAGTCGACTAGAGTCGGGAGAAATCGCCGTTGCTAAATTCGGGGAGAACGTTGATATTCTGCACGGTTTCGACGATGGTCCATTCACAGATCAGTCAGGCACAAAAGTCATCAGTTCCTTCCGCTTCAACCAAAAGGCAACCAACGTTTTGTCTCTTGTTGACACAAGTTTAAAGGTTCTGGAGACCGCTAGGGAACGTCGTTCCATGAGCTCTGCCACTGCTGCCGATCTATGGCAACTACAGATCATCATATCAGATGGCATGTGTCAGGATCACGACCGTCTTCGGACTGCACTCAGAAAGGCAGAAGAGCAAAGAGTCATGATTGTATTCATCATTATAGACTCTCTCCATAGTGCAGCGGGTAATTCTTCGAACTCACAAGCAGGACCTGCCCATGGATCAATATTGACAATGGACAAGGCAGAATTCAAGAATGTAGATGGTCGGATGGAGTTGCAATTGCAGAAGTACCTCGACTCTTTCCCTTTCGAATATTACGTTGTTTTGAGGAACGTAGAGGCGTTACCGGAGGTTTTGGCGGGTACATTGAAACAATTTTTTGAACGTATTTCGGAGCAGTGATTGTGTTGTATATAATATATACCTCTGTATAATTAGAAAGTTGTTTCTTAAATTAATGGGGGATTAGGTTGTATTATGTTATTTTAATATTTACCACCATATAAGTGGAGTTTTCCTTGTCGCACTAACTCCCAACCTCTAACGTCCTAGGCCCGTCATGCCTTCCGCAGACCCCTTTGGCACCAAATCCAAGCATAATCCGCGCCAGTCACAAGATATTGCCGAGGAAGAAGGTTTACTTTCTGGCGTGGTAGACGGCTCTTCCAAACATTCAGAACAAGTTGAACAGCCTCCATGGTCACGGAAGAGGATCATTGGAATTGCGATTTTCTTCATTACGCTTCTAATTTCTGGAGCGTTCGTACGAAGACTCATTTGGGGCCCTCCCCGCCGCCCAAGCCACAGCCTTTGGTTCTCTGGCGAAGGTGAATTGCGTTCGAACGGAACTCATGACTTCAAGCGGACTGTCCTGATAGTTTCCATCGATGGGCTACGGTGTGTACTTTTTGTGCTTTCTTCGCCATCCTCTATATTTATGGGCTACTTAGAGCGGACTATCTGGACCGTGGCCTTACGCCCAATCTCCTTGGTATTAGCAAGAATGGACTACGGGCCAAATCGATGAAGCCTGTCTTTCCTGTCAGTGATATTCCTAATGCTTGGATAATTCCTTACTGATACAATGATTGTAGACACTGACATTCCCGTGAGCACCCTCTTACTGTTCGTAAACTTGAGCTTAATTTGCCACTTCAGTAACCATTGGGCCATCATGTATGTTATGACCTTTGCCTCTTGTTAACGTTTCATTCATCGCCTTCAAGGACTGGCCTGTACGCCGAATCTCACGGCATTATTGCGAACGTGGGCCTTTTCTTCGGAGTGATACTGGTCACTCATTTGGCGTATGACTCAGAATTTCTGGGACCCTGTGATGAAGACAGAGTTCCACTATAACAATATAGAATCCTGTTGGAATCCTGCGTGGTGGCTCGGAGAGCCGGTTCGTACCCTTCTCATTCTTACACGATCGTCACGTCTCATCGAGTGCCTTCAGATGTGGGAGACAGCTGGAAAAGCCGGACTGATTACAGCGAATTTGATGTGGTTAGTCAATGATTTATTCCATTGTATCCTATCCTGAATAAACTTCAGGCCTGGCCCTCCCAAGACACAATCACAGGCGAGCTCGACGTACTTTGTGCCGTGGAAGGTGAGTTTACTGGACTTTCCCTTCGAATTATGCCTATCAAGCCTTTCATCCCAAAGGATCATGTACCCCTATCAGCGAAACTTGACCAAATCCTCGCTTGGGTTGATCTTCCCCTTGAAAAGCGGCCGCAATTGATCATGGGTAGGTCATTAACCTCCTGCTTGCGACCGGTATTGATTGTCTTCACAGCATACGAGCCTTCATTGGACCAAGCAGGCCATGCTTCCGGACCGATGTCTGCCTTGGTCAACGTAACAGATGATTCTATCAATGATAATAGCATTTAGCTGATATTCTTCTATAGAAAACATTAAGCCAAGTCGACAACTTTGCGGAAGACCTGCAGAGAGCGTTCAGAGCAAGGAATCTCACTGACATAATTGACATAGTGTTCGTTAGCGACCACGGAATGACAGACACAAGCAACCCAGAGCTTATTTATATGGACGATATATTGGGTGAAGAAGGCCTCAAGGCCATTGCACACGAAGACGGGTGGCCTTCCATGGGCCTGAGGTTTCACGAGAATGCAAATGCCTCACATTACCTCGACGCGCTGCTGAACGCAGCGTACAAGAACCCAGAAAAGTTTCATGTATATACGCATGATACTATGCCAGAAAGATACCACTTTACAAAACATGAACGAATTGCGCCTATCTACGTTGTTCCGAATATAGGGTATGTCTTGACTACCAGGGCTGAAGGTAATGTCGGGATGAACAAAGGGGTATGTTTCTCTCCCTTCTTAAACTCCATTGACAAGATGACTTATTGGCTCCTCAGAATCATGGGTATGACAACGATGCGGTGCAGATGCAGGCGATGTTTGTTGCTCACGGACCGT
Source organism: Tricholoma saponaceum (assembly GCA_003313625.1). Taxonomy (NCBI): domain Eukaryota; kingdom Fungi; phylum Basidiomycota; class Agaricomycetes; order Agaricales; family Tricholomataceae; genus Tricholoma; species Tricholoma saponaceum. Next base: position 4,117 of record QLOJ01005883.1, read on the forward strand.
TCACTCTCGATGTGAAAGCTCAGCACCACAGTCGACCAAAGGGTTCGAGCAGCAAACACTGGCACTCTGCATCTGGCGACAGCTATATCATGGAGCGGTTCGAGAATGTCCAGATTTACAACCTTGTTATGAGGCTCCTTGGCGTTGAGAGCTACGCCGCTAGTAACAATGGCACGATGGGCTTTTGGGACAAATATCTATGACATCGCTTACTACCACCTTCTATAGACACCCGCTTCTTGGCATTTGTATTTATACATTATCATACTATAATGGACGTTCTAACCCAAGATAAGAGTGATTCCAGTTGTATTTGTACAGATAAGAATGGGGCATAGGGCATTCAATTCATTAGTTAATGTCACAAAATCAATAAAAAAACTCCAAGGGAACCACTCAATGACCGTCAGCGTCAAAAACCATCTGATTTCCATGCTGCCCCATTGCCATATGATCACCCGCAGCAGTCGGAACATACGATTGCTCAGGGAGTCCGCTCTCATCCAGCCCTTCAGCAGCTTCAATGATTTCATACAGTCTTGATGCAACTTCAGGAGGCGGCACACGACCACTAAGGATGTCCTTCGCTGGAACAGGGGATCCGTAGAAGTCGCGGTTGGCGTCTTTCCGCTCGATAAGCGCTGTCCCTTCTAACGACACACCCGCAAATAGACCTGTCATCTCACGTCAGGACACATGGGCACCAATAAGCGGAACGAAAGCCAACACACCCTTTGACTTTGAATACGAGAACATAGGCGCCGGATGAGCGAGGGACGCCTGAACGCTACCGCCCGTCCCAACAGGGCCCGCAGTCGCGCTAATATTACCCCCAATCGTCACATTTCCGCCTAAAGAGAATGCTTTAACAGCATCCTCGCTGTTGAGGACGACGACGAAATCTGTGATGTCTGCGCCAATTTGAAGCCCCCACCCGAGGCCGCCTGTGGCGATACATGAAGGGGCGGACCACGAGCCGTCAGGGAGGCGTGAAATGACGATGCCGGAGCCTGCTTTGCCAGAAAATACGAATCCAGCTTTCAGGACTTGGAATATGGCGAGACCTATGAACAAATTAGGGTACTTGTCAAAGAAGTTCCTTCATTCGTTTTATTCCAGAAACGATACCCACCTCGTGCACTTTGCAAGACAGCCTTTGGTATTGAGTTGAGGGCAGATTCAGGCCGGTCAGGATCAGCTGTAGAGCACGAAACATCAACCTATGAGTCTGTAGTAGTTCTGCCTGATGACGTACCAAGGAAGCTATACAAAATGTTGGCCGCTTTCTCTGCTTCTCCCGGAAGACTAAACCCCTGAACAAAGTCTCGAGAACCACTGGCGACCTTTGTCGATCCTGCTTGAACAAAGGCAGTAGCCTGTATGCCCGCCTTCTGAGCGCCCTTCCTGAACTTGTCCAACATCAACATGGTGGGTCGCAACTCGAATATAATACGATAAAGATGGAGGAAAGTATACGGAGTCTTCAAGGAGATTTACTAGTAGAGAACCAACAAAGAGTAGTATTAGTTAGCCAAACAGCCGCCCTTTTCGTTACGTCAGTCATTTGCTCCACACGTGAAATCCGAGTCAATCCGCCTCCCTTTACTGAGGATGCCATTCAAGTTCGCCATAACGTTTGATTATCGTGCAACTGTATATGCGAGTATCACTTGCATCATCCCACTCAATCCCATTATCGAAACAAGCTGACCAACTATCCCATTAACAATATACTCCCGTGTCCTATCGGGTTACTTTTCACTTGCGGGGGTTTTCCTCTTACATGATAGTCGCAATGCCACGTTTGGACCCACGAGATGCCTCCAAATCAACATCACAATCCCCTGCGGGCTCTGTTGGAACCGTATACGTGGAGGATCAAACGTCGTTCTCTAACTCTGAACACTACTAGTTGAGTCAGGCGGCATTTGAGAACAAATTGGAGGAGCGTTTAGAGCCGGGAAAGCCGAGGAGGAAGAGCTTGCCAACAGAAGTCCTTTGATCTCGACCACCCCCGGCTGACGAGAAATGTAAGTAATTCCACCCGAAGCACTTTTGTCATTTTTGTTGAACAGTGGTATATCAGTCATGAATGAATGCGCTTGATTAGAAGAAAATGAACTATTTGATATTATTGCGTGGCTCTGAAGGCGCTCTAGAGCGACAACCAAGCACCATCCAATATTGACACTCTCATGCGGAGTATGATGGTCACCCCTCAAAACAGCTCCATCGGCCTACAGTCAAATCATCAGGCTGCCAATATTACTAACGGCCCTTGGTCAGAGTCTACGAACGAGTATGAGTCACGGCATGAGAGAGGCACGGGGCCATGCTGACAAGTGGAATAAAAGTTGGCAAACGAAGTCGTCAAGATAATTAGTAGTGAGATTGCTGAATGAACACCTTGTGTTGCGTAGGGGAGGTGCGTTGACAACTCATTTGCAAATATTCTGTCAAGATATTGATTTCACTCTTCTTCCACAGGTGGTTAATCCTGTTGTAGACGACGGCCGAGCAGTGAATAACGTTGATCTGATGATGGATGTAGAGGACCTGGACTCGGACAACCTCAAGCAGGAATACAACCTACAGTGCTGGTATGACCTTGCTAATTCAGGAAAATTACCTAGTTCATAGTTAGGCCAAGAAGTTGATACAATGGAGGCCCGATATACACTGAGGAGTACATGGAAAGGTCAAACACACATCCATTACCACAAGCCGCATCCCACTAACATGCCAGTGAAGGCTGGCTATCCCACCAGGTGGTCCAGGTCCAATACTCATCATACCGGTTCACCGTAAGACTTTTCACGTCGCATACAGTGAGTTGCTTCCACCGTCACACCTCACATCGGATGAAATACGACATCTTTGCATCGAGGAGAGGTGTTGCAGATCCGAAGGAAGTAGCCAGCCATTTGTGATGCCGCCTGCCTGAGTCGCTGTAGTGGCTGTAAAAATCAAACCTATCGCCACGCATCGCTATATTCTACGGAGCCTGTGGCCGGAGTTGTAGCTTGGCGGTTCGGACCATCCTCCCACCTCACAACACCATGATTCTTGCGGATGTACTTGAATTGGATAACCGTGCTAGCAGGAACATCAAGGCTGACTATAACGGCAAGATGTGAGATGACGTTCAGTCAAGGAAATAAGTAATCCATACCACTCCAGGTTGGATAGTTGGTTGGTGAAAGCGGGATCGCTTGGTCTGGTGACCAATTTTTCAACTGGTCGACAGATCCTGTCAGGAATATGTTTTCTATGACCAGATGAGAATCCAGAATTCATGTGACGAACCAGCCTACCTCCCCATGTAGTTACAGCCATCACATTGAACGTAGCTTTAACTGTGGGCCCCGCGTTGCTTTCACAAACACTAGGCACCTTTAGACCTTTCGCACCCCAGCTCGCAGATAATGTTCCATTTCGCGCAGCAAAGGCTGACAGTGTAGACGCATAGCTCCAGGTCAAGTGTATGGCACTAAGAGGTGCACCATCCTCTCTACCAAATTGTTCTGCCATACTGCCATCAGGGGGCGTATACCTATCGTTGATAGCTAGAAATCCATCTGCGTAATCTTGTACTGCTTCGATCAAAGTAGCGTATGTTGTCGAAGAGGATTGGTAAGTACCAACCACGAGTGAGGGTGAAAATTGTTGGAAGAATCCAAGCGAGATGTTTGTGATTGTCAGCGAGGATTGTGCTTTCCATACTATGAGAGCATCATAAAGCTGTTCTGCTACAGCAGCGGTGGTGAGGTACCAAGGCTATTAGTACAAGAGTCCAATAAGCAGCTATCGATTAATATAACAAGAGCAACCTCTTACGTTACCACCAAAGTACACATCTTCAGGATAACGACCTGTTGCAACAGCTGCGTCACTTGGAATACCTTTATTGAGGGTATATATCGATCGAAAGGCGTCTACGTAGACCTTGAGGTTCGCCAGGGCTTTATCCGAACATGGCTGGAAAGTCGCAGCGTCACAGCCCGCCGCCGCATCAAAAGTATGAATGGAAGCCAATACAGAATTGGCATCCTTTCCTGATCGACCACCACCCGTGTTAGACGTTATATACAGACCATCAGGATTCCAGTAAGACTGCACCAAGAACAAATTGGTATGGAGTTTGATCATGGTGATGAAATGGAAAAACCTACTTGCATAAAGCATAAGATATTGTTCGCTTGAGTAGTCCAGTCACCCGTAACACCTGTTTGACCAATTTTCTCGGCGAGAGCAACGCCTTGACGCAGTGCTCTGTGTTGAACTGCTGATGTAAAGAATGATGCGGATGATACTTCTTCCCAGAGGTCGAATCTGTGGAAGATTAGTATTTGAACAACGCCTTCTACACAACTGAACATACCCAGTTGTATTCCATTTGTTGGCCACATAATCGAGATCAAGTTTGATGATGGGCCATAATTCGGACGTAACCTTCAGTGAGGAATTGGCATTGGCTATCAACCAATCTGCGTACGTGATCAGGGCGACAGATCGCAACGCCGGGCCATCTAAGAATGTAGACTAGGCTAAGAACATCAAATTACTTTGAGGCTGGGAACAAACAGACCTCGCTGGGGCCTAAAGGTTTTGGTGAATCGTGCTGAGGTCAAGATAAATTGACATTTATTAGGTAGTGGAGACTCACCTTCCCCAGTCATCGGTAAAAGCAGTGAGCGATATGTGGAACTTCGGTTCGCCAAGGCCACCCGTAGACACGTTTCCACTTGGGTTCGACACTTGTTGTAAGATGGCTTGCGCTCCAACAAAATCATCGATCAAAACCCTGAGGGTGTCGTCTTGTCCAAGGGTGTACCTACATGACGAGTCGCGGATGAGTTATTCTACCTTTGGACTACATCAGTAGTAGGCGTACCGATCAACGATGCCTTTGTAGACCAGAGAAGCATCTCGCGTCCATGTGAAGAGGTAGTTCGGATTCGAAGTGCTGGGACTGGCGATGACAACTCCTGACTTCAAAGTCGTACCGTGTATTTGAGATGATAGTAAGGTATACAGTATGCATATCTACTCACTTTCGCACCCAATGACCTAGTACCGTTTGGCCCAATATTGGCAAGTACACCGGCTTTCGCTATAGGCGACTGCCTCGCAATGTAAGAATCCACTGTCCCAAAATGTGAAAACACGCGGGGCAGGTCTGGCCCGCCTGGGGACAGCCAAATGAGCCGGACTCCGGTTTGTAGAAACCATTCAAGAATAGAACCGTATAGAACCGATGCAGCTTTATAGCCCGCGAAGCCTTCGAAGGGCGCTTGCAGGGGCCAGTAACTGCAAACTAGTGTCAGAAAAGTGAGAGAAATCAGACAGATGAACCATTCGCGTGATCGCATGGGGTAGTACTGGCACTAGATGGCGGAAGCCGTCTTGTGATGGTGGGTCCGGTATTTCAAGCCTAGTATGACTGTCAAGTTGGAGTACTTGAGAGTGTCGACTTAGCCTTAGCGCCCAGGCCCCAAAGTCTGCCGTGAGGAGAATGCGGCATCATTAGCATCGAATTGAGTGGATAAAAACCAATCCATCTTCAGAGCTCTTCAGAGGGGGTAGTATTATATAATTACTTTATGCTATAATACCTCTAGCAAGTCGAACCGTCTAGATCGTCTAGGACTTCTTCTTTGGATTCTTCGTCATCGCCATTCTCTTCTTCACATCCAACACAACCTTCCTCAGTCTCACACTCGCCGGAGTGATCTCGATAATCTCATCGTCGGCCATATAACTCAACGACTCCTCCAAATTCATTATCCGAGGAGAGGAAAGAACAATCTTCTCATCCGCTGCCGCCGCACGGATGTTGGTAAGTTGTTTTTTGACACACGGATTAATGTAAATATCTTGCGATTTTGATGATTCACCTATGACCATGCCAGGGTACACTGGACTCGATGTCAGTCGAGATCGAACCATATCTATGCTATGGGACCCACCGATAGTAGAAGGATGAATGAACATGGTACCCCTGGCTTGAAGAGGGGCGATAGCATATCCAGATGACTCGCCAGCCGCCATGGAAATCAAGGATCCATTCCTACCGGTGTCGATGGCCCCCTTGTAAGGCTCGTATGCTTTGAAGATGTGATTGATTGTTCTGGCGATCATAGCGTCAGCCTGTTTCGATTAGTTTCAGCACCGAGAGAAATACTACACACCCTTGGCCATGAACATCGTTCTTGAACTCTCCAGACAAATATCCGATCAGGCCTCTGGCGGGAACGTCCATGACAACCTTGACCCATCCATCTTCGTCCGCATCATAGCTGATCATCTCGCCTTTCCTCATCGTCAGCTTCTGAACCACGCTTCCAGCATATTCCTCCTTGACAATAACTGTGCACTCCTCTATCGGTTCCAGCATCTGTCCTCTTGGTGCATCAGGGTCTGGATCTGGGATCATAACAGCCTTCGGGGAACCGACACCTAGCTCAAAACCTTCTCGGCGCAAAGTTTCCAGAAGCACACCGAGATGCAACACCCCACGTCCACGCAATTCAAGAGACTCGGAAGTAGGTCCAGGTAAGACTGTTAACGCTACGTTTGTCTCAGCTTCTTTATAAATTCGGTCTCGGATGAGTTGAGAGGTCAGTTTTGTTCCTTCTTGACCAGCGAGCGGCGAGTCATTAGCATACACGAAAATCGAAATTGTGGGAGGATCAATGGGCGTCGACTATTTTTGACGCAGTCAGTGGAAAGATAATGGGACAACGGCTCATAACATACTGGTAAAGTTTGTGGACCTTTTTCACCCCAACCTTCGGGATGAACAAGCGTAACATTAATGCCGCCATTCTTAATCCCAGCAATACTGATAATTTCTCCAGCTCCAGCCACGTCCTTTTCAACTCTTTCCAACCCTTGCCGGCCAAAAATCTTCTTCACTTTTCCATCCCCCACTTTATTTCCCTTGGAGTCCAAAGCCCAGACAGGGTCGCCCACCCGAAGGATGCCAGTGTGGACACGACCAAGATATAGTGTACCGACGTATGGATCACCTTCAATCTGCACAGTCAACATCGAAAAAGGTTGCATCCTGTCAAGATGAACTGGAGGAGGAACGTGGGACATGATGAGGTCGAATAGAGGAGTCATGCCGGTGCTATTTTGTAAAGGATCTGGAGGAGCAAGTGAGGAGTTTTCTGATGCCAAGTTCGGAGGGGAGTTCAGTGCCCAGCCCTGCTTAGCTGATGCATAGAGAAGAGGATATTCCACTTGCTCATCGGTTGCTCCCAAAGTTGCAAAGAGATCGAAAAGATCACTTTCAACTTGCGCAGGACGGGCAGTCGGCCGGTCGGACTTATTAAGGACCACAAGCGGCCTGGTAGACACAATGAGAATTATATAAGTACTCGGAGGGAAGCACAGACCTTAAGCCACGACTCAGAGCTTTTGAAAGGACGAATCGCGTTTGGGTCATCGGCCCTTCTGTCGCATCAACGACAAGGGCAACACCGTCCACCATACTCAAGACTCTTTCCACCTCCCCTCCAAAATCTGCGTGTCCGGGTGTATCGACGATATTAATTAGGTTGCCTTGATAGTTAATACTTGTACATTTTGATAAGATGGTAATGCCTCGCTCCCGTTCTAGGTCATTAGAGTCCATGACTCGGGTGATGAAGCCATTTTCAATCGAGGAGTCGGCTGTTGTAGTAGCAGTGGAAAGTAACGCGAATTGGGCCTGTTCAGCTTCCGTGAGTTGTTTGACAGTTCCAGATTGACGTAGAAGCTGATCAACGAGAGTAGTCTTGCCATGATCAACTGTCTAGCACATGAGTAACAATGTTACCTTCAGATGTGGTATACACGTACCATGAGCTATTATAGCTATATTCCTAATCTTTTCTGTTGGAAAAATCTTTTCCTCAATGACGTCTGCAGAGACCTTCGACGTAGACGAAAACGACCTTGTGTGTCTCCATCGACTGCGGGTTACACTGCAGACTCTAGCGACCAGCCCATGATTCACACGATTTTGGAGTGTAGAGAGGTTTGCTCTTCGTACGCTCAAGTGAAGAACGGAAGTAAGCATGAAGCAATGGCCAGCCAGAAGGACTAGCGACTGGTGACTTGGAATGAAACCAATGGAAAAATAATTAGATGTGTAACACGTGATGAGACGCGTCGCGTCCGTCCATGCTGACTAGACTAAGACAATGACAATATTGTACAGAAATGGATACGCAACCCGTACTAAAGAAAGATCTCGCCAAACATTCCCTCATCATCCTTCGGAAGGCCACTGCTCAGCTGTGCCATCT
>QLOJ01005935.1:0-17715 GCA_003313625.1 Tricholoma saponaceum
CTTGACGGCTTCCTTGCCAGTGAACTGCGCCCTGCAGTGTGTGTTGGTTCGGTTTCGGAACAATGCACTGTTGGTTCTTTCGGAACAATGCACTGGGTCAGGTTATGACGTAATTAGTATTGGTGACCCTGCCTCCGCCAATCTAAATGATGAATTTAAGGCTATTTCATATCCGTTCTGAATGGTCGTGACTCAACGGACCTTGTATGCTTAATCTCGCTACCAAAGACTACAAGCTCCAGCCGTTATTTGGAGGTTACGTTCGCCACCCGCGGGCATTATAGTTCCTTGGGTTCTTGCCTTTCGTCATTCTGTCCACCTGACTACCTGGCTTCGGAAGTTAAAGGGCCCGGACTCGGATAAGGCGTCATCAACCCAAGTACTCGGTACAGGTATCGACTAAATGTTCCAACATGGACCGGATACCTCGCCCCGATCTTTATTGAGTGGTCGTTTGGTCCGGCCCTTTTTCCCGAGACCTGAGCACGACGTTCGTGTACGGGACTCTGCAAGTAGAAAGTAACAAGAGCACGTGGGATCGAGGTCATGCTCTAATCTGATTAGTATCACTTATCAGATAATCGTTCGACTCGAGATCGCTCTCCGTTTCTTTCTAGCTACCTCACCCAAATTGTTGAACGATTGCAAAATCATGGACCTCCGATACTTAAACAAAATTAACAGCTTATACGACCGAGGAGGCGCTCTCACATTTTTTCTTCATATATTGAGGGCCGAGGGCTGAGGCTGACGTAGTGCCAATCTCCTCAAGATCAATCAGATGGTAAATAATAAGATTGACTATCTGGCTATGAGAGACTGACCAGTGGGTTTGATTGTTTTACAACTCTCCGGAGTCCAGCAAGTGTTACATGAAACGGGCAAGTCGTGCGAGGGATACAATAATGGGATAGTACGAAGTAAACGCACAGAGTCTCGGATAAAAGCCTTTATTATAATGACCGACATCCTCGTCGAATTATGGAACATTGTGCCAGATAGTCGCCGCCGCGACTTCCCCTGACCTTCAGTCAATTAATCATAAAAGATAGAGAAACTTAAACATGCAGGATTAAGCAATACCATATACGCAGTGAGGGCGGATGCCGATATACAGAGGGGCGGAGTCCCCTCTTCAAAAGTGGGATCGAGACAATGATCCGGAAAAGTCGGCCATTTCCATCCTTGCGAGGATGTCGGTAATCTCTTGTTGATACGTCACGAGGGAAACATACCTCAAATGGGTGGATGGTAATGTAGATATCACTTATCAAAGCAGCCAAAGCAAACGGATCAATGTTGTCTTGAGCCATCGCAGTCTGTGAAGGCAAAAATGAGTCAAAGAACATGACAAAATAAGCTTGTAATCTTGAAAATCACGTTCAGACGTGTGAAAAATGAATACAATTCAGAGTCAACCGCGTCCGACGGGCAGAATTGGATTTTCACGGGCCCAAATGTCGCTGTGACATTAACACCAGCTACCTGTCGTGTGGTACCAACGTTTAGATAGGACGAAGAGCCACGTCCGGAGTTGTACGTGTAGAGTAGACGACGGGAACGCATAAGGGACTTGTGGAGGGCGCAAATTATCCCTCGTGTGAGTTCAAACGGTTGCGATTAGACAAGACTGATCACATTTTCAAAGGTCTGTAAGGGTGTAGGTTAAATGCGGGAATATATCTCCCACGAGTGATAAATACATTGCAGGTATCTTGCTCATCGCATCGTCGGGATCTCGAATTGTACCGGCATTGGTATTGTTTGATGACAAAAGGTGTTCCTGATTGAAAAAACCATGTTCTGTGAATCCCGACGTAGCCTATATCAGTCATCAACGGTGGTTAATTTATGAAACATATAAGGAAACTAACAGATGTTTTAAACCTAAAGGTGCCTTCAAGAAAGTTGGTCTCGAGCCAATGAAGATTTGAAAATAACTCCAAGGAGTCCGGTGCGGATCATGCCAAGTTCTTCCAGAGCTCAGAAAGCTCAGCGATTGCGGACTCTTGGAAGGGGTAGGAAGGGAGAGGGACTTCGACGGTGGTTCTCCAACGCTGGCTGGGTCTGAATTTCTCGACATGTTTGAACTGATAAACTGCAAAATCATGTTGGGTCAGCTCGCCTTGCATCAAGATGTCGAGGATACGGTGCGTACGGTTATTAGCCATTTCAGCAAGAACTACAGCCCTCATGTGCTTGATTCATTCCAAAAAAAACTGGTCTTCTTGCAAAAGCGCCTGGGCCTGAATCGAGTATCACTTCAATCAGCTCCCAGAATTAGTTAGAGAAGTTCACCCACCTCGTTGTGAAGATCGAGTGCAAGTGTTTTGCCGCCCAGGGCCATCCTCACGTCCGCCTTCCGTATTTACTATCAACTGGAAAGGAATGCGATGGCCTGCTTCAAGTTGGAGGCGCAAGCAAGCGCAGCATGCCTGGTGATTTGCGAAGGGTTCCTACATTGACTATCTTAACCTTCAAGTTTCCATCGTGGAAGGGTCCAGGGGGTCCTTCGGCAAGTTACGGCAACGTCTACTCAAGAGATGTGAGGTACATGTCCTGTATACATGTCTGCCCGACACCTGGGGTTTTCTAAGCTGTAGCACATACCGAAAACTCCACGCAATTAATTTTTGGGCGATCACTGTTCGTGAAGCAAAACTGTTGCATGCTGTAAATACAGCAGATCGGACTCCTCCGCAAGTTGGCACTCCGTCTCGGAGGCGTTGCCAGTGTGCCACGTCTTGGCTCACACCATGCATTAGATCTTATAGATGCCTGCACTTGGACGATAGTAAGCTCAGCAAATTCTAGTCTCTGACTCCTCCGAACTCATGATATGATTCTAGCCCCAGCTTTTCTACCAATGTCTGGTCTCGACTGCCGACTGAACTATTCCGAGAAATTATGTTACATTCAGCCTTGACAAGTAATTATAGGGCCCGGACACTTCGTTTGGTCTCCCGTTGTGTGAACGTCTGGATCCTTCCCATCCTCTTTCACTCCCTCATGTTAACGTCTCCAGATGATATATCGCGTTTCGCAGCTACCCTCTTGCCCAAGAAGAAGCTACATATACCTGCTATGAAATCTCAGCTCCACACATTTCCTTGTCCTCTTTCTTCATACATCATCGAATCCCTTGCTCTCGTCGTTCAAACACAGTTGCCATCTGTTGAAATTGCGTTGGCGAATGTTGCACCTGCGTTCTCAAGGTTGAAAAACCTTGTGATTTCGGGACAAAATCTCTCATCAAATGCCCACTGGCTTCGCCAGCACCCTATCCATCCCCAGGAAATGATGATTTTGCATTTTGGCTTCCCACAGCTAGTCAACTTTCGTGAACCCATATTCCAGTCAGTAACCCATCTCTATACCTCTACCCTTGCAGGACATCGCTACTCTTCTGTAGCAGATCTCCCTCTGCTTACTCATCTTGCTGTACACACCCGCATCGATCATCCGGAGTCCATTGTAGGCCGTGTCGTGAAACAACTTACCAATACCCTAGAAGCAATGCCCCGTCTTCAGTGCCTTGTTCTCGTTCTTAACGGCAATAAACGTCCTCTCAAACTGCAGGCTTGGGAAGATGCCTTGAAACCGTGCTTCGATGATGAGAGATTCTTCCTCCTTCCATACTTCCGGGACGTTTACCTTGAATGTCAGGACGTGTTAGCGTCCGGATCGAAGGTGTGGGAGAGAGCAAAACTGTGGCGCCAGGCTAAATCGCAGGGTGACGAAGGCGAGGAACATTTCATGCATAGCGAATCGCGAAGGGATCAGGACGTATCGCGAAAGATCAAGAACTACATGGACGCGGTCTGGCACATAGATTTGGTGCAACAGGATTGTAGTCCCACACCAAATGATCATCGTAAGGCTGTACTTCTACTGCGCTTCATTGATCACTAATCTCATTCAAACAGGGTATCCCTTGACGCGTGAGTAGACTTAAGTTCACTGGATCTCACTGGAATTAAAGCTTGCTACAGTTCATCCCATCACGTTTTAAATAGGCAATATGTTGTTCGAATGGTACTCGATGATACCATGCAGGGCCAAATCTACTCGTTGCAACTCTTCTCTCGGATCATCATGGAACCATCCTGCCAATGCTACGTTAATCCTCCCCCTTGAACCTGCGATTTTGGGAGGTTTCTGCTACGGCGTATCTAAATTTGTCAGTTCTTTCACGCGACAGCAATGCCTTCGTCATCATTACGGAGTTGTCTAGCTGTTCTCTCCCTGATCTCAGCGATCTCTCCTCGAACAGTCCATTTCATTCTATGTCTATATACCATCGTATATTGGGTTCAACCCTCAATGTGCGCCGTCTAACCTTCGCATAGACCCCTCGAGCTACCTCTCGTGTTCGTGACCACATAACCCCTCACGATCATCGTCATCTGACCCCCGATCGCACAGTACAAAATATGAAGTTTATCTTTGTCTAGATCTCCTCGTTCTGCATACTAATACATTGTCTTCTGATCATCGATACTCTGCCTACAGGGCGAAACAACGTCACATCTGGTACCTACGTCGGCTGTTCTTTTCAAAAGCATTCAACAAGCCATACGACAGTATCACAATCGCTCAAGTACTTGAATCACTCATGATCCCACCTCTGTTTCGTGGATCTTCATCGTCTCATCAGAGATAATTGTATGTATAGATGCACCTTGTTCTGGTATTTCTTCGATCGAGCCCTATCCCTCCAAAGTACTCAGGAAGATCAGTCGGAGATGCCGCCCTTTGTGTGCTTCGAACCGCCCTGGTTTCTAACTCAATGGTCTTGTGCCGTTAATTCTGAAACACAGTTTCTGTGAAATGCAGAAGAGCGCCCATTACTTCTTTCAGTTTCCTCCATGTCCCGTCCGATGTCATGCAACCGACAGGTCTTGTGACCACTTAAACTTTAAGTAACTTAGTAAGTGACAGCGCAGCATGGACAGTTCAAGGCACGAGAAATAGACTCTTGGTTAGGGTTTGACCCTGGTATGACAGGAGAGCCGCCACGAATACCGCTCGCCGTAACACGTGGGTGGACTAACGTCATCGGTGTCATGCAACAGATTCTGACCCCAGATCGACGCTGATCGATGATCACTCGACATATAGGATGGGCCCTCATTTAACATCAACTTGAATGTGGGTCGCCTCAACATAAATGCGGTAAGGTGAGCGAAAATTTTGTTCTGTGTAGTTGACCTTCGGTCACCTTCCCGCCATTTCTCTATTATCAGCGTTAAATTGTGGTATGATTCGAAGCCATAACATCCCAGTTCTTTTTTTTTGTTTCCAACGGTTAAACCCCGCCTCCTCCTGGGCCTCATTACGACTTTGTCTTCCATGCTGTCATGCTTGGACCCACAACGCTACTATCTTTGGGTTATCCCCCTCTACATGTGCCAATGACCGGAGGTCGGATGGTCTCGTGCCTGCCCTGATGCCCTGGAGAAACAAATTGACCTACTAGTGCGCCCCAAGTATCACGTCAGATACCCTTTCTCGCCACTAACGACAAACGGCTTCATCTCGATTGACGCTTATGTCGCCGTCGCCAAAGAGGTCTGTGGCTTAGATGGCTCTCTTTCGTCCTGAGTGCTCGTCATCATTGGCCTCATGATGTTTGATTCTCACGTACCAAACAGGCCTAGTAGGATGGTGAGCACGGAGGGCATCACTACCTATCTAGGCGCCCCGTTGTCAAGAGGACCCACAGTTGCAAACTTTGTTGGATCACAAGTTAACTTGTGGAAAATCGCACGCACACCAATTCCTTAAGAACTGATGATTGAAGCCTCGAGTATAGCTGATGATATCGTACGAAGATGTCTCCCCATTTCACGCCGAGGATGCCCTGTCATTCCTCGCCCATTTCTATGGTAAGCCGTAAATTACGCAGGTCGTAGACCTGTCTATGTCGGATCTAACCTTGCCGTGTGACACGGATGCACCAAGCCTCATGGTATCGATTGTCACTGACAATCTTCTCCTCAGATTCTCAAAGACTCAAACGCAGCAAGTTTCTCAAACATGGTACACCGGTCTTGGAAGATAAAAGTCCAGCCTCTCCTTCAAACGGTGTTGATTTGGATGGCGTGTGCAACCGAGTTAGGCCCTAGTTGAGTTCATGTTGTGAACCAATAATTTGAGATAAGTACGCTTAGCCTTACTTGCTAGTTGCAACACATGCGTATACCGTATGTTCACCTCATGTATGGCCTACTTATGAATCGATGGTTGTTATCAGTTACGATCTTCGTAACCTCATTTCTATACTGGGCCGGTCAATTCCGGCAATCATACGTTTGACATCCGAACGGACATTCAAGTTCAAGTTCTACCACCACCGTTTGTTTCTGTCTTGGATGAGTGACTTCAATCGCAGCTTGGTTCCCTCCGGCTGTAGTATTCAAGAATCTTCTAACATTCTACGTATTCGACAGACACTGCCTTAATCTCCAACACCTGGCAAGTCAGGCAGAGCCTTGGTTTCCTAATACGCTCACGTCATTTCTCGGCGGCTCACTGAGTGGCGCAGTGGCTCACTCACCTTTTCCATTTATTATCGCTCGATGTCTGTCACCCCACTACCTGACTGGGAACACCACGGTGGATACTATCGACCCGTTAACATCCACGGACCATGGGTTGCCAGCCCTCCATTCCCGGCTAAACCCATTCCACCAACATATATACAATTCCAGCCATTCACCGTGACCGTTCCGCCACCATTACAAGACTCTCAACCTCCTCAGCCTTCTGAATCGAAGCGAAAGAGGAGGAATTTGGGTGTTTTCCAGATCCTCAAAGAATGGCTGGGTATGCTTTATATTCAATCCATGCCCGTACAATACTGACATCGAGGCTTGATCAGGATTTGGCACGACAGTTACTTATAACTCTCCTACGTTAGAACCAGAGAAACCGAAGACATCCTCTGAGGAGGTCTCTTTGGACGAATGGAAGGCATGGGGTTATTTTGCTTGCCCACACATAGATGGTTTGGAGGTTCGAAATTATCGTCAGTACTTGGATTATTAAGATCGTTATGTTTTTAACGCAATATTACTCCCGTACAGCATACACTACGCAAGCTCCATCGTCTCTCACATTATACGAGGCGCTGTCCCATCTTCGAAGCCCTGGCGGAACTATCCATCCTGACAATTGGATCCCCGGATTCATACATCCTTCGCTGCCCCCGCGTCCTTCGCGGTGGATTGATCCCAAAATAGGGGAACCCCAGCCCTTTCCTTGGGAATGTCAGCTCAATCCATTCCTGCAGCACCTCCCGTATGGTCCACCGCCCCTCTTCTGGAATGTAGGCAAGGGGCCGACTTCAGTATTGTTTGGGCACACCAAAGCGACCATACCCTTAAGTACGGCCGACAAGTGCCAGCCGGCAACGTGGCCGTTTGTCACCCACATGTATATCAACGGAATTGCGGAGGATCCCATGCCTGCGTTCCGTTGGCCCATCATGATACACAACCCCAGAGGTATAACGTGCGGGGATGTTTTCGAAACCGTTTTTCAGAATTTCCAGGAGCACGTCGCGGTATCAGAGTACGAGTCTTGGGAGGACATACATCAAAAACCTGCTTCTCTGGCATTTGAAGCTAGGAATGGTGCGATACACAATGACAACTTACGGCGAGTTGATGTTCTTGGAACACACAATATGTTCAGGGGCCTCGCACCTCATCCTAATCGCGAGGGTTGGACGATGTTTGTCGGGCTAGCTTAATATCCACAGAAACGGTTGCAATCCCTATGTTAGTACAGGCGCTGGAATTATCTTCCAGATTTGTATGTTTCAATGTGATGAGGTTGCATTTCAAAGGAATTGTTGTAACTAAAGAACTCTAGATCCGAACGACTAAGAATATCAAGCCCACATTGCCCGGAATTTCTTCTCGAATTCAGATGATGCAGCTCGAACCACCTCGTAGACTCGCCAATCACTGTCCGTTACCTCAACTGGTCTTTGAAATTCACTAGATTCTTCTTCGTCAATCTCACCAACTGGGTCGTCCCGTCCTGCCCCCGCGGGATCAAAAGTCCCGTAGCCACTATCGATATCTTCGGACTCGAGTGACGGAAGGTCAGCGGAAGTCGCTTCCTTCGACGCCTTGGTCAGCAACTGTTCTAGGGCTGTCTTGACTGTCATCAGCACCAAGGCGAAGTCCTGCAATAGGTACCACATATCGCCCTTCCGGATACCATTTGCCGCAGCTAGAGATTGCACTTGTCCATGCGTGTAGAAGTCGAGTAGATATGCATTAAGATTATGCTCCAATCCACCGCCTCTCCTACCGTTAGTGATCAAATGGCCAAGGGAAGGGATAGCGTTTTCGTTTAGATGCAAACCAGAACGTGCAGTTCGCGCCAATTCCCGAACGCTTGAAAATTTGTCGCTGTGTCCCGAGTTAGCAACAAACGGGGAACGTGCAATTACGGGTGTTGCGGTTTCCTTAAGGTGTGCGCGGAAGGCGGATATCGAACCAGTTTCAGCGCTGGGTTCATGGGTACAAGAATAATCCCGTCCACTGAGGGGAAGAGACGTATCCGGCCCCAACTTCTCAGCGTATTCTGCTGCATAAGTGACGGCATAACCTGCAAAGATCTGCAAGATCTCTTCATCATGCTGTGCCAGAACTTTGTTGACTGCGTTTGGGAGTCCAGGCAGAATGACCAGTGATGGATATCGCTTGGTGAGTTCCTCTAGATTATTCTTGTTCGCATAGACTTTTGAAAGATACCGACGACCAAATAGGTGTGCCATCAAAATGATGAAATCTCGTTGAGCAGATGCTCCAGGTTGCTGACAAATACGGTGCAAGACTCCCCGCTGGAAAAGGGCGACGAGCGCGAAATTGCTAGGTTCGGTATACTGTGCGGGGCAAGATATCCGTAAGCAATGGGTATTGGTTAAAGCGATTGGGGTAACGTACATAAAGGTGTGCTGCGACTGCAAACAAGTTCATGGGGTTTCCATGTTTGTCCAGAAGCCGAGAACGTCTGAGGAATTCAATGCTAAATCTCAAGTGATGCAAAAGTTGATGTTTCCCTGCGTCGGAACCAAAACTGATATGAGGCAGCGACATGATACTTTTGACGGCCTTTACAGCTACAGGAGCATACTGTGATCCTTCCAGTAGATTCAAGAGTCTCAAGGTAAGGGTTGAGGTCAGTGGGAAGTTTCCGGCCAGCGAGGGGAGCCTTGAGAGAACAAGCCGCTGTACTCGATCCAAGGGAAGGCCATAAAAAATGACGTTACCCAGCAGATCATAACCACGACGGCCAGCGCGTCCCGCGCACTGTCGATACTTTCATCGATTATCAATATAGGAATATTATTAACATTTTAGTAAACAACGTACCATTAGTGCGCTGAGATACGGAGAATCACCGCAAAAGACTGACGTTTTCGTAGGCGCATTGATTCCAAGCGCAAGCGTTCCTGTGGGATGCTATAGTTGGAGGAAACGGCAGTGAATGGAGCGGTTTACCTGTCGCAATTACTACACGAATGAACCCTTGTCTAAATAAACTATTGCGCCATGAGCAAGAACAAAGGAACGGCAAACATGGATTGCACCTTTCAATCAGGCTCCGATATCGCTTGTTCATGCCAGCATGATGGACTGCTATCCCTCGTGCAAGTGCGTCAATTGCCCAGGACTGAGCTGTTGTCCATCTTGACAACTCTCGAATGTCTTCTTCGAGGTTTGCCTTCGAGTACGTCGTATGAAGTCCAGCAAAAGAAAATTCAGGTGAAGGATCATCGGGATTAAACGAGCTTTCCCAGGAGTAGTCAGTAGTCTCTGAACGGCCTTCATCCCCAGCCTCAGGACGCTTCTTTAGTTTCTTCTGCAGTTCTGCAAGTCGCTCCCGCTCCTTCGAACGTGATTTCCAGACGTCCCACTGACGGAGTTTTTGTTGCCAATCGGGATTGGTTGCACGCCACTGTCTTTCGGCGTCTTGTAGAGTTGTCAGTAACGTTTGTGCCATGCTCTCGCACTCTGAGCGATCGAAGTTGAAAAGGATGGCTGGCTATATTCAAATGATGAGTATCGTAAAATGGGATGAGATTGGCCAGCTTACAAGTTCGCCTCTTGAATGAAGGTCACCAAGAAGGTAGATCAAGTTAAGTTTGAAAATCTTTCGTGTGGGCACGGTATTGAGCTTCGCTGTTCTCATCTCTGGCGGAATTGTGGCAATGTAAGGATCCTCGAGTTTGTGGATGACACTATAGAGGGCCGAGAGTGGGTCTTGCGCGTCGAATAGAGTGATGAATCGAGACAGAACACCTTTGAGCTTCGCCTCATATTCCAAGACATCTCTTTGTCTCAAGAGCGTCTTCTTTGATGAAAAGAAAGTCCTAGGTTCAAGAGAACTGATATTGCAATTGCTGGCATCTTCATGCGGCGCCAATGCTCGATAGAGTTCGAGGGTGTCACCCGCTTCCAGTGCCAAATCCTCGGGAAGCGTTCGAGTCCCAAACGACAACAGCGAAATTGGATGTAAAAATCGCTTCCGCTCAGTCTCCCGGTAAGATGCCAGACCAGTAAAGGGGACTGAAGGCACTTGGCTCAGATCGTAGAAGAATTTACGTAAGTGGGAATATCGGTGGGGGTATTGAACGAATTTGTATTTATGCCCATGAGCGGTTTGGACCGTTTCCAACCAGGCGTTGAATTTTTCAGGGGAGCCAATCGTAGCGGAAAGACCACTAAATGTGGCGATCTAGTTAGATAGAATAGTACACCGAACAGCCGACGCACATAATTGGGCAGGGAGCAAGAAGGATAATTTGCTCCCAAACAGCTCCTCCTTCCTGTTGACCAATCGTGTGAATTTCGTCTAGAATAATCCTAGCCAGAACATGAGCGATACTATTTTGGAAGTCAAGAAAATTTAGCGGACCGCTTGATTCTCGAAGTCCATACACGAGCAAGAGGCGGCGAAAGAAGCATGGTCGCTAGGATCTCAGGAACGGTTACCAAAATTTGACACTTTTGTGGATCATGTACACGATAGTCACGAGTGTGTATCGCCCAGCAGCTTGCTGTGAAGCAATTATCAGTAAGTAAGCACTATTTGAACGGCGGCTCGAACATACCACCATTCATACTTTTCCTGAAACGCGCATAGACCTCCGCAGCAATCTGCGTGACTAGGGCTTTTGTGGGTGCGATATATACTAAGATTCCTTCATCTGAGTCCCTTAAAACCTTCTCCATCGCGTAGTAAGAAATAAAAGTTTTTCCTGCACTGGTTGGGGCTGACAAAGAGGTGTTAGTCATCGTACTTGCGTGTTACGACCCAGGACTCACCAACAACGAGAAGAGAATGATCAGCGTCGATACAGTCCAACACCTCACGCTGCCAAGCATCTGGCTCGAATTGAACTCGAGGGTCGGGCGCACCGTCCATGCTTCGGTCCATATACTCGCCAAAGAGACGAAGCTGCCAAACAACCGGGGGCTCTGTGATACGCAAGACTTCGTGGGAGGGGGAAGTGAGTTTCTTGAATTTGAAATTCAAAGGTTTATCTGGAATGCTTTCGCAGTCATCGAGGAGGCCGGCTGAGTAGTCTGCGAAACCTAGAGCACGAAGGACCGATTTGAGGGCTTTGGAAATGGTTGGCGTTATATACCGTCGACTGCATATTTCTCTGATCATGCGCATGATGGCGACGGTGTACTTGTCGCGAATGGAGGGAGAATCTGGATCAGCCTCGCCCAGCCACATGAAAATCTCAAGTTGAATCCTGTACAAGCGCATCTCCGCACCCATTGCCTGTTCTTCGCTCTTCTTGTTGCGAAATAAAGCCTTCATTTGCCAAATTTTCTGGGAATTAGTCAGCTTGGACATCGCTTCCAGTTGTTCTTGCCACCACAACTGCGACGCTTCATCTTGAGTGGAGGTTTTCTCCTCCTTGATCTTTTGGCGAAGTTTGTCGGCAGAGGATAGTTTTATGGCCTTGTCTTTCTTGTTCGGCTGTTGACTCGACACGGGCGTTAAAGACGGCTCACACTAATATTTCATCAACATATTTACCTTTATGGGAGTATGAGCCGGCGGGCGATTCTTTTGCGATGGTTTTGACAAGCCCACAGATGGAATGACGATTGGTTTCAGAACACCGCCAGAAGCACCGATCAACGTGGCAGCTTGAGCCTGCATCGTGGCCATAAATCGTTGATTGCTCCGAAGGGCACGACGACGAGCACGTTCATCCGAAGGCTTTGGATCAGACCCTCCTAAATAGCTAGGCAGTATCGCTCTCGGATTATGCCAGTGTTGGGTGTCGGAGAAAAGAGTACCTCGGCCGCCAAACTTCAAACTTGGCGGATCGTCATTGTCAGAAACAGGAACGTGAACCAACGTAAGCTCGGCATTGAAAATGTCGTTATCGAAGGGTAAGAGGCGAAAATCCTCCGGGCTCGGCGCAGCATTTGAGGTTGGCTTCAAAGGATTATGGGGGAAACGCGCTGCAAGATTAGATAGGTTGACCGGGGGCGAACCGATCTGTGACCATAGCTCTGTCAAAATCCTATACGCTGGCTCGCCAATTAACGTCTGGACGGCCACTTTATGGTGGACAATCAGGAAACGAACAAGCGAACAAAACACTCTCCCGTCTATGTCAAACAGAATAGTCGACGGGAGTGTTGTCAAGGAACTAGCTGTGGCTAGCATTATGGCGGGGAGGAAATCATTCAAAAGGATATGAAGGAGTGCTGGATTAAGCTCTTCAACCTGCCTCGCTCGCTCCCGAACAGAGGTCTCCTGAAGAAGGACGCAATGAAGCATGAAGATATATAGTAGTTCCATCATTGGACGGTCAGTCGGCAATTGTTGCAGGAATCTCCTTGAGATATCAACCAAGACATTTCGTTCCGAAGGGGTGCTGGGATTTTCAACACAGAGACTGGACGTATCAATTCCGGACTGTCGATCACAATCATCCAACGCTTCTTTTGCTTGAACCGTGGCACTCCAGAATTTGTTTGGGAATATGTCCTTCGGGTTGATAAGCCGATATTGTTCGTACACAAATGATAATATCTATTACATCAAATGAGCTGAGGCACTCGGTAGATGTAGACGATAATGTACCTTCGAATCACGGTATTCCGCGCCCTTGAACAACGTGACCGAAATTCCACGAGAAAGAACATTGAAGAAGAATAAGCGTTGGCATAGGATTCGCCTAGCCGTAGGTTGTAACGCCTCCTCGTCCAATAGACCTCCGTCATTCGCCATGATGAACATGGGCTAGATATCTACTCATCAGCGAGAACATAAGTGGGATCAACGCTTGCTTGTGACCTTTTTCGTCGCCTCGTATTGCACCCATGACGGATCTTCGAGATCTTCGAAAACATGCACGGAGATGTCCAATTGCAAAAGGTGCCTGAATAGCAAACATCTTGCCAGTGTGCGCGACGCCGTAACGAATTGTGGACCACCGGTTTGTAAGGTAGCATGTCGATTAACTGAAGAATATATAATTCTTGGGTCAGCGCAGGTCTGTAAGAACGCGAATCGATTGTATGAACCTTTCCAAAAAACGATCTCAAATTGGGCATCTCTGTTCTTGAATTCCGTCAACGTTCTTTCCAATATATACAATGCGTGGAGAATCTGAAAGCTAGGATCTATGAAGATTGCCTTATTAGGACGTCATATCTGGCAGAATGAAAATTCAGTCTACGCACCGCCATCCCTACCAATGGCAAGCAATGGATCCTCAAGGACGATCTGTAATAGCGATTCGCCTGTGGAAGATTAGATATCACAGTGAGGATGAAAAGCTTTGACCCTGATGCGAGAAACATGCCATCGATTACAAACGGTTCGGTCCCTGCGTAATCACCCAGCAGATCCATCCATCTGGCCCGTTTATTGGCCAACGTGTACCATGCTTGATCGATTTGTTCGAGTGCTTCCTTGGCGGAAAAGGCTGGAGTATGCCTGCTCGATACAGGAACTGATATTTCATCGGGGTTTTCGAAAATTTCCAAGTCCATGGTGGTGGCAAGTGGAAGAGTTGTAGGAGGAGGCTCCAAAGCGCTTAAGTTTGAATAGAAGTCTGCCTCACTGCTGTCCGCGTGTTGTTCGAGGCCCGAGAGACATTTTGACTTTGACCTTGTTTGAATCTTTAGCGCCGTGTATCAAGTTAGCGCCTTGTTCGTGGCTGCCAACGAGCAAGGATATTCTCTTGATTCAGACTATGCCTTGACATTATGATGACTTGCGGGTCTTTCCCTTCGACTCGCTCATGATTAATGTATGATTTTCGACAAGCAGCGACGAGACATTCAAAAGTTGTCAATGACTCAGACGAGTTGGAGTTGTCATATCACGTGTGTGGCATAATTCACCTTCGTACTTATAAAAGTCTTTTGCCGTGCAATTCAATGCCGTCGGTCGAGAATTTAGTTGGAACCAGGGGGAAATACTCGTTGCTCAAATGCCACGATGTGCATGGAGCGCAACATCTTACCACATTACCTCGGTGGAAATCCAGGAGTATCTATGCGAAATTTACCATATTCAACAAATGAAAACTTGTACGCAACGGTGTTAACCAAGCACATGTTATCTTTGACTCATGTTCCGTCAAATCTTGTAGCGTGATTGTGCGGCCAACTTATCCACCCTCATGCTCCATCCATTGTATGCTCTGACGCGCCGCCAACACGCCCCACCACGCCCATTGCAGCAAGTTGATCCTAGCTCATTCTCGGAAAATATTCCTCTCACTGGTTTCAACTAATGGTGACATGGGCAGTGATACCGGCATGTCAATCGAGGGGAGAGTATCGATTCACGCGAAAGTTGGCAGTTTCCGCTATATGGAGGTGGCGTTCGCTGAAAGCTGGAAAATTGGTTACGGCGGCTCTAATGAAATATCGATCGTCCGGCGATAATTTTGGAGCAAGACAAAAGGGTCCGTGACGATGCGTTGATAGCGGGTTCAGGGCGTCCGACTACACGGTGAGCTACAGGCCTTGTCGTGCTGTCGGTGCATTTCAGGCTCGACGATAGTGACGTGGCGAGCAATGCGGGATCTGCGAGAATCCGGAAACTGCAGGACTTTCATGAGTCGTGTTTCAAGAGGCCCGGAGAAGGAGTGCCAATGTTGGAACAGTAACGATGGTTATATGAAGTACAGTGTGCGGCTGTTCGTTCACATTTTACTGGAAGATCTTCTGCTCCACCCTCAAAAACGGGATGTCGGGAATGGAGAAAGATCCGCTACATCATGATGGTGTGGAGATAGAACGTGCCATTGCTGTCTAGATTTCGTCAAGATATTAGTAGAGTGGTGATATTTGAGGATGGTAAACTTACAAAATGTCACCACCTATAAAGTCTTACTCCACGCTATCCGGGTCAAGGGGCGAGTGTGGCACCTCCTGATTCCTTTGACATCTTGGTATCACAGGACTTGCCATTCCCATCGCTCTTTCACAAGAGATCGGATATGGCCTTCAGCTCAGGCGTCCGATGAATGCGATTATCGTCAAGATCGATAGAACACAACTAGCTGATATGAAAAGAACAGAATAACTGAAGGGTTAGCCGCCAGTGAAGATTCAATTAAAGTTGGGCGATCGTAAAGTCGGCAAATTCCGAGAGTGGTCTCGGATGAAATAATTTTTTGAAAATCAACAAACCCTTCTAGCGACGAACTTCAACCTACATTTCGGATGAAACCTACTAGGGGCGCATTCTAAGTTTACAGATAACTCATGAATGGCCATCATGATCTGGAAACACCCGACCCGTTGAAGCCCGGGTTGCGGTTCATAATTTACGCCCACAGCAGCCCACAGCATGACAATATCTCAGGTTCATCGTAAAATGACTCTCTTTGTCGGGGCCCAAAGATCATCATTGCGTTTGATCGTCTCACTGCTGTCCAAATTCAAATATGGATTTGCCTCCGGTAAACAATCCTCCGACTACGACCGCGGGTCGTTCACTTTTACTCGAAGTACTACGTGCTCGATCCTCATTTTTTCGAGCTATTAAAACAACATTGCTTCACTATACGTACGCCGTCTTCTTGATTAGTGAGACGAGCACGATTTCATTGAGACGGACCCCATGAACCACATTTCCTAAATCTAGAACAGAAATCCAAGGCGACTCACGAAGGACTCAAGGAGGATGCCAAATGGTCTAAAAGCTTGAGGGACAACTCCTGATCCATGTTGGTTCACATGACGTCGACCCGTCTAGTGGTTTGGTCGGGCCGGGGTACCGTCCAACGTGACTGATAAAAGTTAGAACGAGCTCGCTATCTTCGCTATCAACATCGATCCAAGTGGTCTATCCTTCTTGCAATGGCGGTTCCAGTCATCAAACTCAACAACGGAAAGGAGATTCCTGCACTCGGACTAGGTATAATCCCGTTTATCATGGCTGATCTTGATCATTGAACGTATCTCTCGGTTTTATCCAGGTACTTGGCAGTCGAAGCATGAAGAAGTTATCAATGCTGTTTGCTATGCACTCAAGGATGCAGGATATAGGCACATCGATTGTGCATGGTAAAGTTTTTTCTACCTCTGGCTCATCTTCCGTTGCCGACGTAACATCCTTCTAGGGCCTATGGTAACGAAAAAGAAGTTGGAGAAGGCATACGCACCTCTGGCGTACCTAGGTCGGAAATCTTTGTGCGTTAACAACAGTCCTTTTGATTCGGAATGCGATGCTAATCGGATAACTTGCAGATTACGAGCAAGCTCTGGGGAACTTGGCATTCACGGGTCGAAGAGGCTCTCGACCAAACTCTTGCCAATCTCGGTACTGATTATCTCGATTGTTGGTATTTTGTATTCTGCTTCTTATCGTGGATTTTCTGAGGCGATCTGCCTTGTCAGTGTATCTCATGCACTGGCCTGTCCCTCTAAACCCCAATGGCAACCATCCCATGTTTCCTCTGCTTCCTGATGGCAAACGTGACGTTGACCATTCTTGGAAACTCGCTGACACCTGGAAGCAGATGGAGGCGCTCGTAAAGAATGGTACGTCATTGCTGTGCTGAATAATTGAGTTTGTCATTCATTTCCAGTGGCAGGCAAAGTTAGATCGATTGGTGTCTCCAACTTCTCAGAGATTAAGCTTGAAGAGATCCTTCCCACTGCTGAAATCTTTCCAGCTGTTAATCAGGTAAATTTTCTTTCTCCTTTGGATGACAGGCCGCTCAGCTCGGACTAACGATGGATATCCACAGTTAGAGCTTCACGTTTACAACCCCCAGCACAAACTTGTGAAGTACTTGAAATCGAAGGGAATCGTGCCGGAGGCGTATTCCCCTCTCGGGTCGACCGGCTCTCCACTGCTCGCTGACGAACAAGTGGTCGAAATTGCAAAGAAGCATTGCCTCAATGCCTCCGACGTACTTCTGGGCTACCTGCGTGCGTAGGAACACGAACATCTCTTTCACCAAACCGACAATTTCTTCCCTCCTACAGTCGCAAAGGGCTGCATAGTCCTTCCCAAATCCGTCACGTCTGCACGTATCGCTTCCAATTTGAGTGGTGCCCTCGTTGCCGCGCAAAAGTTGGACAATACGGACGTTTCTACGCTCGATGGGCTTGCGGCTGGTGGGAAACAGAAAAGGTACATATTCATTACGATGATAGCTATTTTGAGTGATGTTCATTTGATGTTCATGAC
>QLOJ01005964.1:0-10781 GCA_003313625.1 Tricholoma saponaceum
ATATATGCTTCTCACAAACTTTGCATTCATGAGAACATGCACGTCAGTGAGAATATGCCTGTCAATGAGAAAGTGGAATCGCACACCTCCATCATAAAAATGCTAAGCGAAATACTTGCATCAACCTGTCGACGAAGTTCAGTGTTCATGGTGCATAGATTTCATTCAATGAATTGCATGCACAAGCGAAACGAATAATGCTGTAACAAAAGTAATAACCTCATGTCATAGAAAAAAACGAAGCACACAGTAGTAAAACAAAGATTATCACGATATCATCATAAAAAAAGATTGTTTCATAAATAGTTATACATAGACATAGAATGGTATACATAACCTGCAAGCTCTAGCAGTCGGGTGACTCGCAAGGCATGAGCAAACATAGATCTAGGCTCTTGTATGACAATCTTGTATGAGTGCAACTGACATCTTCAGCAAACATACCCAGGTCAACAAGCATTCCCATCTGGGACCATGTCAACAAGCATTCCCATCCTAGACCATGTCAGCATACATTACTACCAAGGCCATTCCTGGCCAGATGCTGATATATGAGAAACCAGGCTCTGGATTCTCTAGGGGTCTTCTTCAAATATTCAATGTATAAAAGTTCTCGAAAGCATATGAATTGCATAAAGAAATCTAACTACTACAGCAAAATACCAGAATGACAATAGTCTGGAGCACATGCATAGCAAAAGAGTCCAAAGCGAGCAAGCAAGCAACAGCAAACGATTCCGAGATTGAGAGATTCAGGTTGAGAAGCGAAGCTGGGAGAAAGGGTACCGTGGTGAAGGGTGGCTGTGCAAAAAAATGCGTCAGTGAAGATCAGAAGCAAGAAATGAAGACGATACCTTTACAATCGGTTTTTTCCCTTGGCTGTGCGGCCACATGTACCTTGTTTGCGGGGCAGTGGAGAGTCGGGTGCATCATCTGAGTGCATAATATCCAAGTCGGCTCCACATCCCTGTGAGTGTTGGTTTCCAGATGAACCCTTATCACCGAGAATGTGGCCAGATTGAACCTTCTTGCTGCTCGACGATTGATGGTTGGGGGCAGAGATACGATCCGAGCTTGAGTTTTTGCCAGAGGAAGTGCTTGTGGAGGAGTTGCATTTCGTGCCTTCAGTTTGTGAATTCCCCCTGCAACTGTTGTTGTCATCACTAGAAGTGTTGCCATCCGATGTATGCTCCACGAGAGGAGGTTTCGAATGGTTATCGGGCTGCCAACCAAGTGAGAATAGAAAAAAAAAGGAAAAGAAGAATGTACATCCATTGAATCGTCAATATGCTTGCTGGATTTTTGTTCTTGTTCCTGTGCCTGTTCTTTTTTGCAACATGCGGCATGTTGTGTGAGGATTGTGTTGATGGCTTCATCATCATCACTGGAAGGGTCCACCTCTCAAACGCGCTTCCGGTTCTTTGGCCTCACCACCAAGCCAGGGACCTGCCTAACATACCAGAGTAATTTATGCAATACAAGTCCTGAGGACAGAATGACTCACTTTTTCCACCACACCAAAGTATCTGTAACCCACGGATCGTTAGGGTCGGTCTCGAATAAGTCCATGATGTTATTGAAAAATGCTTCACTATCGAAATGACCCAATGACCCGACAGTCAGTGCCCAACAGTAGATGACCCATAGTCGGGACATTCACTGTCAGGTCATCAGGTCATCAGGTCATCGGGACATTTAATGTCAAGGTCATTGACTGTCAGGTCATCAGGTCATCGGGACATCAACCTGTCGGGACATCGGGACATCAGGACATCAACCTGTCGGGTCATTGGGTCATTGGGTCATCAGGTCAGACTATTGGGTCATTGGGACATTCACTATCAGGTCATTGGGTCATTTGGTCAACAGGAGATTTAATGTCAAGGTCATTGACTGTTGGGTCATTGGGTCATTGGGTCATTCACTGTCAGGTCATTGACTGTCGGGTCATTGGGTTGTCCACTGTCTTGTTGGGTCACTATTATCAGCTCATCAACTGCTGCAGAATTACATGTTGGGTCATCTATCATTTCATTATTACTTATATCTCAGATCATCATAGCCTTTCTACAGTTTCTTTTACTTACCCTTAATATTTAATACAGGAATATCCTTTTACTCTTCACAAAATCCAATAGTTGAATAATTGTCAATTTTGTTGCTCATATGGTGAAAAAATAACAAAAAAATCAGTAGTTTATATCAAACTACTGGTAAGTAAATATGATAGTCCATCATTTTCGTTGTCCTTGGGGTTGTCCACTGCCATCACAAAACAATCATTGTCCTCTGTAACAGAAGCCAGAGATCGCCATACTTGGGGCATTATCATCTTTCGTTCCTCGACCTCTTCTTTTACTGATCCCAAACTGACCAAACCTGAACCATCCAAATCTCCTGTCTCCACCGACCCTGCCATGGCAGTCTCCAGCCCTCCCACTATATTTGAAGGTCCAGCAACAGGTTCTTCAGTATCCATTGCTACCCTGGGAGCTTGATGATATTGCCACTCAATTGGACTTGCTGTAATCCCAGCCATCATCGGCTCAACCATGCCCAGATTAATGATTTCTTGCATGAATCTTTTGCTCCTCGGAGTGATCCATGGTGAAAACAAATGGCTAGGTGGGTTAGGAGAGGGGAAAGGAGGATTAGGGAGGGATGTTGATGAATTTGAAGGAATGGATGACAATGAAAAGTGGGATGGTGGCAAAGATCGACGATCAATGCTGCTTCCATCCTCAGAAGGTGTTCGGTGGTTGGAGGGTGTTGGAGATTGTGAAGCAAATGTTGATAGGGTCTGCTGATGACTTTCCAACATGGTGGTATGGGCGTTGTGGTGGCTGATGAGCACGCTTTGGCTCATTTCCATGGCCACCATCTTCTCCTTCAACTTCCTCATCTCCTCCTGCACCTCAGCCATTTCCCTTGTCAGTTGGTTATTTTCCCATAGCAGTTGTTGAATGAGGGCCACTTCACCCTGATTTCCCACCTCACAATTGTTAGTGACTTGGATCGCTTCACTGACCTGTTCTCCATTCCGGTTTACCATGTAAAGGTACTCCGATGGTACCTGCCCCAACACAAGTACCTCCACCACCCCAGGAGACCCTTGGCCAGACTTTCCCCCATCCGACATCTCGTTATCCAGTTCCAACTTCCTGGTCTTGGACTCGGATCGGGGTTTTTCTTTCGCCTTTCCAGTCGACTTTGGTGTCGGAGTGACTTTCCTTGTTTTTGGGGTTGTCGCTTTCTTTGGTGTCGCTCTTGGCTTGGGCATTGAAGATCTGCTCGGTGTTGAAGATGGCAGTGCTGCCTGAGGCAGTCTTGAAGAGCTTTGAGACCTTGTTGAACAGCGTAAGGTTGGCTTTGAGGATGAGGCCACCATGTTTGCCTTGCCTGTTGTGGGTGTTGTGGGTGCTCCGAGTGGTTTTGACTTGACGATCTTTGTCTTCCCTTTGGTCCTCACCACCAATTTCTCTTTCATCTGCCAATCGCTAACCACCCTTGTGCATTTCTGCTTGTGACTCCGACAAAATTCACAAGCTGAATTTCCACCATAAATACAGGTGATGTTGGCTTTCAAGCACCTGACGCATGCCTTGGAGTTGCCCAGGTTCGGCGATGGCGCGGTTTCCGTTCCAGGCTTCATGCTTGATTTCTTTGGCGTTGTCTTTTGATGTGAGGTGTCTGAGGTTGTGATGAACCCTCAGGGTGCTCGTTGCCCTCCATATCCACATCCATCGACTCTCCATTCCCAATTTCCTCCCTCCCTGATCCTTGACCATCCTCTCCCTTGACCTTCTGCTTGCCTTTATCCAACTTTACCATTCCTCGGCCTCTCTTCTCTCCTTCCTCCGATGGACCTTCCCCTCTCTCCTCATTGGAGGAGTCGTTCACATACTCGTTTGACTGGATGCGAGTCTGTGAATGACTCTTCCCTGCCTTGGGTGTCGTATTCCCTGACCTGTGTTGTTGGGGGGGCTGGACTTGCATTGTGACATAGGGCCGATGACAATGACTTGAGGCTGGGCCGGCTGAAGTAGGAGGTGGGGGGATGACTTACAATACTTCATCCCTCGAACGAATCTTGATTTCGCCTTGGATGATGACTGGATTCATCTGCGAGGCAGCCATTCCATTCCGAACTGCACAGGGTACTACATGATATTCAATAAGTAAATAGTTTAAGCTATTGAAGTGAAACTTACCTGGAGTCTGATGACCTTTTGAAAACCACTCCCAAGTACTGCTACCCTCTGAAATCATTGGGTGAAACCACAATAATTCATCTTCCTGGTCAATATTCCAAAGGCTTACTGGTGCTCCACTTGATTCAGCTCTATCAAGTTGAACAGCAGTGCTTAGGAGGAAGCGCCATGGAATGAAGTCGTAATGGGCATCTTTATCACATTCCGGGACATTTTGAGCTCAGGATGAAGTTTCAAGCTAGGAACTATCGTTAAAAATGAATTGACAGGTAAATTGAATTGACATACAATCCAACTACTCAACCTTTCCTCATCTATTTTAAACCCTCATTTATGCTGGAGAAGAACAATCTCCAGCTTGCACTAATCAACCCATACCGACAAATGTTGGCTGATGAGGGTATCCAATCCCTTGTATGATAGAAATGATGAGTTATAGAAGAGGATTTATATAGTTAGTGAACATACCCCTGAGTTTGGAAGCTGTTGAAGAAGTTCCAATAGTTCTTCATCACCTCCGAGAATGGCTGCTTCAACGGATTGACGGAGATGAGGCTGAATCGAAGGGAAGAGGTTCTTGATGTACGAATCAACAAATTCCTCGAAGGTAGACATTTCAGAGTTCATGTTGAAGCTGAAGGGCAAGGTAGAGTTGAGCTTTTCAGTGACTGATGTTGAAGTAGTCCAGGAGGAGTGTTGTTGATTTTGACAATCCGATCGGAACCACATGACGTCACTCAATCGATCAGGAACACACTTCAAACAAATTCAAACAGCCTGAATCCAAGAATCCAATGGCAAAGACTAAGGTAAGTGTATTGTGATACTAATTCAATTTTAAACTAACTTCTTTTCAGGTGGTATGGAAACCGAAACGACTTGCTTCCTCCGAGATGCCCAACTACCAACCCTCAAACTGACTGGCGAAGCGTCCAAAGTTGGACTTGTCAGGTGGAAGTACCTCCACCAATCCCAATCCTACTGCACCTCCACCACCTCTTCCAACAGCTGGTGTGGAACCTCTGATTGTTTATTCTGGGTTTCAACCATCTTCAAGACTGAAGACTTGGCCGAAGCTCGACCAGTCGATGGTTGCCAGTACTTCCGCCGTCCCTGAAGAGCGGATGCCATCTGCAGCTGTGGTGGGGGCCCCTGTTGTCCATCCAAGAACTCAAGAAGGCTGTCATTCCAGCCTCGCTTTTCTATGGAGTGCCAAACCTTGCATTGCCATTTTGGGGATATTTACACCAAGATGAGGATCGACATGTTAGATTCAAGAGTCCGCTGGTGGAGGGAACACCACTTCACATTCAGCAGGACAGGATGGAAGGTATCATTGAAGGTACTGTACAATCTCGTTTGCTACCTCCAACACTGGAGTCTTTGCCAATGGAGCCACCCTCACTGCCCTTCCCACCACCACCTATTCCTCACAAGTCAAGGCCTACACACATTAAGCCCATACGAATTTCTTCCTCTCCAACACTTCCTATTGTCCCCATCCCACCAACTTCATCATCTCCAGCCTTGGACCCCATTGACTTTCCATCCACCCCTGAAAACAACAAAACATCATCATCCTCTGACAAATGCCCATCCCCAAAATAGCCAAAAGCCATCTCACCACCATCTTCTTCCTCAGAGGAATGTCTATCATCTGATACTGAAACGGAGGAAGAGGTGGACCAGCTGGAAGGTGATGTCAGCGATGGATCTGATGAGGTGGAATTTGTGGAGAAGAGTTCGGAGGAGATAGAGGGGATAGTAGAAGTGGACGATGTCATGCTGGCATCTGGGAATGTAGTGAAAGGAAAGAAGAGAGCGGTAGAGGATCAGGGGAAGGGAGTGATCAAGGAGTCGGTGGCTTCAGTCCATTCGTTCCTCTTGAGGCCTGGCATCAAGGAGTTGATGAAGGATTTGGGTTTGGAAAGTGGAAGTCCGGAGGCAAAAAGAGGCATTGAGGTAAGGACAACAGCAAAGGAAAAGAAGGCTGACCTGCTCTCCAGGTTATTGGAGGCAGAGTTATATCTTGCAGCAGGTGTTGAACAACTCCATGATTGCCTCCAGACATATGTAGCTAATAATTCATAATTTGAGTTGTAATTTACATTACTTTAATGAATGCCAATCTTGGAATGTACTACTAAGCTTTGAATTAGATTATCATTGACACTATCACTACTTAAATATTGAAGGCTGGAACAGTATATAAATCAGTATAGAAAAGTAGAAATATTCTGATGTTCTGATCTGGTGTTCTCATGTTGATGAGCCAAATCTGATAGCATTCACCTTGATCAATTCCAGCACTCACCCTGACAGACCAATCCCGACATACTTAACCTGACAGACCAATCCTGACATACTTACCCAACAGACCAATCCCGATATACTTACCCTGACAGACCAATCCTGACATACTTACTCCGACGGACCAAGCCTGGTGTACTCAGCCTGATGGATTAATTCCAGTGCACTAACCCCAATAGTTGAGTCCCTTACTCACCCTGAGCCACAAGTAGAGGACACATAAATATACAAGGTCCACTGTGATGCCAAGGTGAATATGGGGCTTTTCTATCATGTAGTTTCTTGGAAAGCTAAGGTGTAGCATGAACTCAATTCATCATACAGGTTACTGAAATGCTAACACCCTCATCTCACAGCCTAACACACTGCTAATATAACAGGGGGTCTATTCTAACATTCATAGTCATCAGGCATGTTCTGATCTAATAGTAACCATCACATAGGCCCACCCATTATACATGATCCATACCAGTCCCTAAATTACACTTGGGCCCACACCATCATCCATGGTCTACTCCTAAGTCATCATATTCTATAAGCCCACCCATCATCTATGGTCTATTCCGATACTAACATATTCCATGGGCCCATCCATCACATGTAGTGTAGAGCACCCATGAGCCCATTCTATTTACATGTACTTACACCTCCCAGATGAGCCCACTCATCTACTATGGTCTATTATAGTCTATGGGCCCACATTAGCTGGACCATTAAACACTCCCTAAAGCCACCATTAGTTAGTCCATATATAATGGTCTAAAGTCACTGAGAGTTGTGATCAAGGACAAAAAGAGCCAAACATTTGGAAAGAGCGATGCTGACAACCTCGTCCTATGGAAGGTTTCCATTCCCTCTGATCGAAACCTCAAAGCGAACCTTGACAACTTGAGGTCAAGCCTCGTCATTGATGATGGGTCACCTCATGTTCCCACACAACCACCAAATGAAGAGCTCCGATTGTTATTACCCATGCGTACCCTGTCAGAAATCTTTCCAGAGCCACCTACCGTAAAACATGTCCACATTATAATTCAGCCCCCTACTCAGTCAGTATGTAGTCAAGATGATCTCGAGGAAAAAGAAGATATCATCGCTGCGTTAAGAACCAGTGCGTTTCTCACCTTGATTTGACTCGTGATCTGTGCTTACATCTTTCAGAG
Organism: Tricholoma saponaceum; assembly: GCA_003313625.1. Lineage (NCBI taxonomy): Eukaryota > Fungi > Basidiomycota > Agaricomycetes > Agaricales > Tricholomataceae > Tricholoma > Tricholoma saponaceum. The sequence goes on from QLOJ01005964.1 coordinate 7,685, forward strand.
CATGAAAAGGCTGTCAAGAAAGGCAGGAATGTAAAGACCCTGTCAGTATGGTGTTTAAAGTGCACAATAAATAAATGTCAGCAATCATACATGCTTAGTCGCACAATTAAAGTGTCACCGAAATAATATTTTTGGTCACTGAAGTCAGTTAGCTTGGTCACCTCAAACAGAAATATTGTCACATACTGTTGAAATGGGCGGGAGGTATCATAGGTGATGGTCACCACACATTGAGTGTGTTGCTGCAAACTATCAAATGGATGGTCACTGCAAACTTGGAGGCTTATTCAGGTAAGAGTGGCTGACAAATGGATCACGTGCCCTTGAGAATGCGTCACGATCAACACAGGATAAACTTGAATGCATTCAGTTGCTTGTCCAATTCATTTTCATGCCCAAACATAAAAAGCAGACATCATTTTATATTTTTCTACTATCTAATAGTGTTATAGATGAAACTGACTCCAGTAATTAAGCATGGAATTAAGCAAGACAGAAATTGTGCAAAACCTGGCATCTAAGATAGATCTCGTTCAGAACCTGCATGATCACATGAAATGCGTGACATTCTGCTAAATCATAATTGGCATCCCTCTACATGTCATTTTTAAAAATTGGGGCCCCACAGAGTTATTAAAAAGTGCTGTTAATAGAGATCTGTTGCTTTAGATTTCCTTAAAATGTTGAGGTTGAACTGCCATTAGGTTTGCAAGTGCTGAATCTGGATGCTGTGACCATGTTGTCACGATGATAGGTTCTTTATTTGAGAAACCTAATGGAAACTTCCACAGTCACTCTTTTCCTACGGTAAAACCTTCAGCCCCTAGATCTATATGATTTAAATAATTCTATGGAAATGGATTTTTTATAAAGGTGTTGTGAAGAGTCTTCAACAGCAAGCTGTAAAAATGTCACACATTTCATGTGATCATGCAGGTTCTGAACAAGATCTATCTTAATTGGCATCAGTGTGAGGAAAATCCAAGTCCAATCCATTTCCATTTCCCTTAATTGTTGTATATCTTACTGCAAAAGTTAAGGAGATCTAGGTTTATTCCACTGATCAGCTACCAGTAGTCTGAGTCATTTCTCAACATTTCCACATACAATTTTGACATCTCTGATGCAGATGTTGATTCAAGTTTCAAGGCTGGCCACTGATTCCCTGATTAATGTGTTGGACTGGCAAGGCTAATGCAAGACCCAAAATCCCAGACTCACAATAGCAGCCACCATGCTGTTTTTACACCATGTCTGCTTTCCTCCACCTATGCCTTTTCAACAACCCTATCATGCTACAATATTGTGTTGCTGTGCTTGTACTATTACTACTTCTTGTTCCTTTATTTTTGCCCTTTCTTGCTGCTTTCTTTGAGAGCTTATTCTTTTGTTTAGCTAATTGTAGTTTAGCTTCTTTTTTGGCTTGAGTATTTTTACAGTCTCACCAACTCATCTTCTCAGTCATTTTGCTACTTGCAAACACTGGTGAGATACCTACCTACTACTATGCCTAGTGTTTGAAAGTCCAGTCCATAAGACTGGCAACTGGACCGGACCGGACCGCAAAATAGACTGGTTTAGACCGGACTTTCAGTCCGGTTTACCTGGGTCTTGATCAGTTGCACTTGCCAGTTCATGAAGATTGTTCATTACATGCAACCGATAAAAGACTGGTTGCAACCGGTTATGGACCGGACTATTGGTTTAATATGATAGGCCTACTTTCCAGCTACAAATAACACCAAAGGTTTAAGAAATCGGTTGAGAATTGACTGAGTTATGACAAAAACAAAGTTTCATGCACAGTTTTGCATGAGGAAAACTTGTGCAAACCATTTTGATCATAACTCAGTCAATTCTCAACCGATTTCCCTAAATATTAGCTCAAATTGTAGCTGGGAAGAAGAAGGACCGGTTTGAACTGCGGTTCGGTCTAATATTCGGTTGCAACCAGTCCATAACAGTCCCCAAAAGTGTTAGACCGCAAAAAACTGGTCCGTAGCAGTCCAGTCCGGTTTTTTCCTTATTTGGGAATTTGATAGACCGGTTGCAATTCCGGTTCATCCATTTGGACGTCAAAAGACTGGACCAGACCGGACTTTCAAACACTAACTATGCCTACTCTACATACACATTGTGTACTCACAGTATATTTATTCTTAGTTTTTCAATTGAGTTCCTATCATCACATTATGAAGTGCAAAACAATTAGCTTGGAATAGACTTACAAATGGTTTTCCTGCAGTGGCCTTTTCTCCAGGTCTGATTTCATTGCTGAGAACTGCTGCAAGTGCATATTATCTTGCATGAGATACACTGAAGGATATCTGCAGTGCATGATGAACTGGAGTTTCCAAGATTTTTGGACTTCCATGTAGTAATGAAAAAAGCCAAAAACACAGAGATCAGGATGAAAAATATATATTAGGCTACTGAGATACATTATCATCTAGTAAAATCTAGAGATGAATAATATTTCTACTTGTTCCTGCTCCCTCACTACATTTCCCTTCAACATTGTTGCTCTCACCCATAATTCTCTGGTGGACCCACATCCCCATCATTGTTGGCAAGAAGCACTACAATCCACCCTGTGAGCAGTGGCTCACAGGGCTGGAGGCAGGTGCTTTGTCATCTGTCAGCAGGTTTGAACCATGTTGTGTACCTGTGTCAATGTGGGTAGGACCAGGGTAGGATGGGTTAGCAAGCTTGTAGAGAGGCATTGGTGAGTACTTTGTTAGTATCCCCTTTCATGGGTCTCCCAGCATCCCTCTGCACCCTGCTGTCCCCTATTAACAGCCTCACATGGTCTTTTGAAAGGGAGGAGTGGACCTGCATGGCTGCCATTGGGTCTCAGTTGTCTTGTGGTGGTACCTGTCATTACAAGTGATTTAGAGCCTACTAAAGTGGGAGTACAACTAATTAGTTGACAAGCACAGAATGAACAAGAAGATGACTTATCATTTGGGCTCACAACACATCAAAGGTGGTTCATTTATTGCCATTGGTAGTTTTGCTGGCATTGGAGGAAGGGAGGGAAGGACATGGCGGTGGTGGCAAGCCATCAGGCATGAGAATGGTTTTTCTGGTGATGGCA
>QLOJ01005967.1:0-10873 GCA_003313625.1 Tricholoma saponaceum
CTGGAAGAGGTCTCATCTCCTCTGCGTGTTCTTCAGGATGTTGACTAGCCTCCGTGGGTTCCACAGGACGTCGACTATCTTCCGCAGGTTCCACAGGACGCCGGCCGTCACCTTCAGTGATAGACGGCCTTGTTCTCTCGGTTCGTGGAGTTCCAGGATACTCAGTGGGTGTTCTGTGAGTAGATGGTCTGTGAATGGCTGGAACGAAAGGAATGTGCTCCGGTGCTGGGCCATCATGTTCTATTTCATCGGGATCGAGATATTCTGATGGGTGGCGGTCTACTTAAGAATAAGTAGATTGTAAGCAAATGTTGTTATTATAACTTACCTGTTCGTGGATGACTGGGAAGCCTCTCAGGTTCATGAGGTTCATGAGGATGGATTGATTCCGGGTGCAAAGGAAGCATGGTTGTTGGTCGATCTGGTCGAGGGGTGTGCGATGGAACCGTTACTGTGATAGGAATGTTCGGTGAGTCTTCATATCCGAGCGACGTGGGTGGGCGAGGGCGTCGCAAGACTGGCCTGTCTGCAAAATCTTCAGGGGAGTAATCTCGCCCAGGGCCTGGGCGGTCGCGGTCATGCTCATCACGGGGCTCGTACGGATACCGCCTGCGAGTAGGGCGGCCTTGACGATCTGGCGAATAACCACCGGACCACGAACGACGTGGTTCAGTACGAGGACGATCACCCTCAGTCCAACTGTGCGAACGCCGAGATGGACTAGGAGACCGATAACGATAACGAGGTCGGGGGGGATGATATTCTGGGGATCGACTACGAGATTCTGAATAAACATATCGTGGATCACTATAACGACGTCTACCACGACGGCGCGTAGGAGATCGACTCCTTGAATCAGATCGTGAATAATACCGGGGTCGGTAATGAGGATCGTCGTATCGGTAACGACGGTCGTCGTATGGAGGTGTATGTCGACCTCTTGACGGATCCATGACAGGGATTATAGCTGGTCGGGGAGACCTACTTCTAGAAGACCTGCTGCGAGATCTGCTTCGGGTTCGGGGTCGGCGTACGTCACCAGAAAAGATTGGTAGCGCAGTACTTGGCCTCCGACCACGAGATGGCGATCTTGAAGAACTAGTTATTACCACAGGTGTGGGTCCCATTGGCATTGGTCCGGTTGGAGGAGGAAAAATAGCAGTCGGAGTAGGCTGAAGGATCATCTGAGGACTATGCCTATCAGGGCTGTGACTATGTCTGCGATGCCTGCTACGAGAACTCCGGCTGGAGGGGGAAGGAACAACGACTACTCCAGGAGGTGGTAGAGTCGTTGGTTGCATAGAGGGGACAAATTGGGGTTGAGGAGGTAGGAATGTAACTGCTGGGGCCGGGGCAGGGACTGGCGGGGGGGAGTGACGCCGCGAAGATCGGGATGAAGAGGTGCGCATAACGACAGGGCCAAGAGGAGCTGGTGCACCAATGACCTGCGGATACAACGGCGAACGTGAACGAGACCGCGGGGATCGTGACCGCGGAGATCGAGAATCACGACGAGAACGACGACGAGAATCATGTCGACGGGAATCACGACTAGAGTGACGACGACTGGGCGGACTACGACTAGATGATGAGTAAGACGAACCCTGTTGCACGATCATACCAGGTCGCTGATCCGAAGGTAAATACACAGGCGTCGGTACCATAGATGGCACCATTCCTGGAACAGGCATCCCCACAGGCTGTTGCATTGGCACCTGTTGTACTTGCCCAGGCTGTTGGATGATAATTGTTGATGGCTGCTGCTGCTGCTGAGGTCCTGCGTCCGATCGAGGTTCGGAATGCCGAGATGGTGGGAGAACTGTCACACCGGGAACATGATGCGGGTCCTGAATGACTTGGGGCATGACTTGCCCTGGAACGATTTGTACAATAGAGGGACTGCTCGATCGACTGGACCTGGGACTACTGCGATGAGTGTGTCGCGGACCACTGCTATGAGTTCGACTCCGACTTGTTCGAATCGGTCTATGGTGATCACTATCGCTGCTGAAGCTTGTGCTGGTGGGGGAACCCTGCATCTGAACTATGGTTGGCTGGGGAGGGTAGTGCGGTAAAACAGGGGTAGGGGGCGGAGGGCTGAATGGAACCTGGTGAGCTGGGGCAGAAGGGGGTCTAGGACCCGGCATTGGACCCGGCATATCATATCCATGGATAGGGATAATCGGAGCTGGCCGACCAACCCCAACATCTTGGGGAATTACAGGACGAAATCCAGTTTCTGGCGTTATGGGAATGCGAGGAGGTATAACAGGGCCTTGATAGGGATCGGGAACAAAGCCAACTGGAGGTTGGTGCGGCATTGGGATACGGGGTTCTGGCATTGGGATACGAGGTTCCGGCATTGGAATACGGGGTTCTGGCATTGGAATACGGGGTTCTGGCATTGGAATACGGGGTTCTGGCATTGGAATACGGGGTTCTGGCATTGGGATACGGGAGCGAGGCATTGGTCCCGTTCGGGATGAACCAGATGATTCAGTATCCGTAGACGAGCTAGAGTCACTCTCTCTTGGACGTACTGGAGACCGATGAGTAGGATGCACCAGATGAAAGAAGGGAACTAACCGTTTTGCTGTATTCCGCGAATATCATCTCTGAGCTGATCAACGCGAGCAACAACGCCGCGCAGCTCAGACTGACGGTCATGCACGTCGCGTTCAAGCCATTCATTTAAACCCCTCATGTACCTCATTAATTCACGTTGTTGATCAACCGTAGCAAGCTGGGCAAGGCGATTTTCCTGTTGAGACAACAATTTGTAAATGATGACAGTGACAGAAAATGGATCATACCCTTAGAATTTCCATGAGATTGTTAAATACAGGCGGAAGCTGGACAACAGTCTATTGTCCTAGGTTAGACAACGAACACGATCGATCGATCAAACTTACGGGTCCGGGAGGCATTGGAAAATACTGAGGCCTGGGTTGTTGTTGTAGCGGTGGCGGTCGTTGCTGTTGTGCTTGGGGAGGAACAACACCCTATGATAACACACTAAGAATAAATGCGATCGAAGCTGAAAATTGAAAGCCCACTGCAGTTTGATCGCCAGCGCCAGGAATGTACCAGGTTTGACCAGTCCCAAGATCTGCTGGAGCAGTTGGTGGGCGAGGGCGGGGGATAGCTGTTGGCTGAGAATGTATGTTAACATAGAGTGCAAGAGACAGTGAAATGCTCCATTCTTACAAAAACTGGGCCGGGAGTAGGTCCTGCATGAAATGTGCCATCAGTTTCGGGACGTCGCTGCCTGCGCCGCTCCTGGACTGCACGCAGCATATCGATCTCCGGCTCACCTGGTGCTGGCTGCCTGGGTGGAACAGGTACGACTGGTGGACCCTCTGTTGCTGTTGCACCTACGTCTGATACCTGGGCTTGTCGGTGCGAGGGACGACGACGACGAGGCTCTCTCCTACTCCGCCAAGGCCAGTACGGGAAATCAAAAGACGGAGGCTCAGTATCTGCCCTGCGAGGGAGTGTGCTGATAGACACGGGACTGCTACTCCTAGCTCTAGCACCTCTCTCGGCCGGCTGATATACAAACGGCACCAGACGTGGAGGTTGTTCAATCACCACAGGTGGAAGATTAGCAGCAGATGACAGGATCTCATCCAGCTGTTGAACAAGGGACGGTCCCTGTGCACGAGAAGGAATTGGTGCGGGCATTTCAGGCTCAGCACCAAAACTAGTCAGAAGATCACGGAGGTGAGATAAACTATCATCCGAGCCAGTGACCGATGCAGGTGGCGGAACTGGTTCAGCTGCTGGTTCAGTGACAATCTGTGGTCCTTGAGATAATAATGCTTGGAGAAGGTCTTCAATACGGTGAAGCCTGTCTTCGAGTTCTGTGTTGTCCGGTTGAGGTATACGTCGGTCTCGAAGTTCATCAAGCATGTGATTGGTAGAGGTTTGCCCATCCCATAATGCAGAGAGTTGATCTTGAATTGCATTTAATGGACCAAAAAGGTCGGGGGGAGTGGGCAGTGGGCGGACGGTCGTCGTCGTGGAAGTTGACGATGAAGGGGATGGTGATGGAGGTGGCAAAGGAGGAAGACTGGATCCCGACCCATCACGATAAGATCCCGAATCGTACGAACTAGTCTCTGTGAAAACTGACATGCCATCCGAGTCAGGAATCGAAGGGGCATGCCAGGGAGGTGGTGAGTCAGGGTACGACTCTGATGCCAATAGGTCATCATCAGAATGGTGGGAGGACAAAAACGATCCAATGCTACTGGCCGAACTTGTGGCACGAGTCACTGTCACTTGGTCTGCGGCCACGGTTAGGCCACGAGTCGCAAACGAAACGATGCTACTTCCGCCCACACTCCGGTCGACTCGTTCAACTTCTGGAGCACGTTCGATTTCTGGAGGTACAACCGGCTGAGGTACCTGTTGCGGCACTCGCGGGCGACTAGGTCTAGGCTCCTGTGATACCGGTTGCGCATACAGGGGCGACGGAGGCGGCGACGGCGTTCGACGAAGGAATTCCGACAAGTCTCGCAGTTCATTTCTAAGGGCCTGCACATTGTCAGCAATGCCTCTAGTCTCATCCCCTTGAGCTTCATGATATCGATGGAGATCTTCCGCAAGACGGCCGATGTCCCGAGATAGATCAGGCTGCGTGACCATACTTTCAGAGGAGACTTCAGTTCTGATACTGGGCTGCTCTGAAAGAGTTGTGCCCTGAGGCGTTGTTAGGCTAACAATTATAGAGCCTTCGGGAGTCAACACCCTCGCACTTGAAACAGAAGCTGGCGAACGCTATTATATGTTTAGATCAGTACAAATACCATGTCAAGTCACCACTCAGACTTACAAGTCCACGGGATGATTGCACAGGCGTAGTCAATAACGACGGAATAGTTGAAGGCGATCTCATAGGTCTGGGGGCAGGTTCATCAAGCAGGGATCTTGGACCAAGTAAAGATGAGCTGATCGACGATTGTGAGATGATTGATGATGAGGATGAGACGCTAGAAGCCGATCGCACAAGAGGGACCGAAGATTCAGTAGAGAATGAAGACATGCTGCTCGGAGTCAGTGCATCCGACGACGAGGACAAGGACGACGGCAATGCAGGCACAGGCGTAAGTGGAGCAAGCGGAGATGGCGGAAGCAGCGAGGTCGATGGGGTTGGCGTTTCAGGAATAGTGCTCAAACGGTCGACGGAAGAAATTGCGGATCCGCTCGGCCTCAAGAAGGACGTCTCGAACGATGTATCAGGTCCCTCAGGTATAGCAAGCGATCTCAGTGAAGGCGAGGGCTCCAATTGAGAGGACTCGTAAGAATCGTCAGTCTCCTGAGCCCATGACTGCGGGCTTGGGGGAGGGCCAGACGATAGTGTCGGCGTGAAAGGTGTAAAATCGCCAATTGTAGATACAGAAATGCTCGTCGGGATAGAAACCGAAGATAACCCAGGAGCAGTTGTTGAAGGATGCTCAGATGGTGCCGGCGAACTTGACAGTGCAAATGTTGAAGGGGTGACGTCCGACGTTGACGACAAGACACTCTCTGTGACTGATGGTATAGAAGTCGATTCATACGACGGCGGTAAGGACCGGGTGTGCCAAGTCGAAGTCGGAGTCGGAGTCACAGTGCCTGGTGATTCTTCAGTAGGAGTCAATGGTGTGGAAGGGGGAGAAGAAGAAGGTAAGGATGGAGGAAGTGGCGGCAAGGCAACCGTCGAAGGGGAAGAGATAGAACGGTCAGCAGATAAAATGGAAGGAGATACCGACGACGGCAAAGGAGGCAAATCAAGAAGATCAGAGAAGATCGAGGGAGACCTGATAGAAGGAGGCCTGACAGAAGGAGGCCTGACGGAAGGAGGCCTAACAGGAGAGGCGATGGAGGGAGAAGCGATGGAGGGAGAAGCGACGGAGGGAGTCCTAATAGGAGACCTAATGGAGGGAGACCTAATGGAGGGAGACCTAACGGAGTGAGCCCTGACAGAAGGAGACCGGATGGAGGGAACAACAGACGGCGGGGCAGACGGGAGAGAGGGCAAATTGAGGACGCTTCTATCATCTTCCGAGTCTAACTTGATAGACGAAAGAGTCGGGGTGTATTCAGAAGGAATCTCTGCAAGTTCAGATGGAGCTATCTCAGCGGTGATATACTCCGATCCAGCCGAAGGCTCAGAAATTGTTCGATAGTGCGAAAGACCAGTATCTGCAGTTCCATACTCCGATTCAGAAGGAATCGTGGGGAAAGACATGTACGACGAGCCAGACGACATCACCGACCCTTTCAGAGAAGGGCTCCTCGCAGAGATATACACTGAGCTCCCTTGCGAAGCCGTCACAAATTGCTCAGACTCCGGTGCAGATCCTTCAGAAGGCGGCGACGATGACATAGGCGTACTCGAATAGTCTTCACTCGAGGACGTGGGACGGCCAGTAAGATCCGTAAGATCAGAGGACGGGCACACATCATACCCCGTTTCATCACCAGGAGTGAAGGTTCCACTGCCTGTCCCCGATCCACTGTACGTATCACTACCACTCGGCGTATAATCACCACTGGGCCCAGAGCTCCCACCGTCAGTATAACTTCTGCTGCCAGCCGTGTAACTCCCGCTTCCATAGCTCCCCGAATCGATTGTACGGCTGCCATTGCTGGGGGTATAACTTCCTGTAGAGTTCTCCTTATCTGAGCCATCCGTTGGATACCCAGAAGAATACGACCTTGCACTGCTACTGTATCCCCTTCTCCTAACACCCCCAGAGCGAGCCAGTGAAGACGGCGATGTTGCCGAATAACTTCCAGAATCGTGCGCAGAGTCGCCAAGGTATGATCCCGATTCCGTCCGTCTATAAGACAACGTCGAAGGGATTATCTCTGTTCCCCTACTAGAGTCAAGCCCGTAGGATGTAGAATCTGTCCTCAATCCACTCGATGCGCGCGGCTCGGTCGTATAAGTCGTGGAATAATAAGACGACCTTAACCCACTTGACCCAGACGCAGATCCCGCCGAGAAAAACGCTTCGTCAGATACCTCTGAACGAGCCCGATCACTTCCTCTGCCAACACTAGGCGGCGGACTCATCCTAACATCCCTTCCGAGATTGGGTCCACTTGATACAGTAACGGGTGACCCACCAAGAACAAGGGAAGGAAACCCAAGCCCCGGCCTCGCACCCCTCGCACGGTCAAGAGCGGAAGTAAACTCCTCATCCAGATCCGTCATGGACCCACTGCGACGCAGCAAAGAGTTACCCCGCTGGATGGCACGTGAATCACCAGGATACACATATTGCTGGTTGGAAATGACTGTGTCGTCGACCGTGCGCGTGTGATGCGATGATACGAGAGAGGAGCCACGTGAGACACCTGACTTGTATGAGGAGGAGGACGCGTTGGAGTTGAAGTCCGAAATGTCGGGAAGGGAGCCAAGAGGAGGTACGTAAACAGTTGAGCGGGAACCAGTGCTCGAGCTGCTACTCCTGCTGTCGTACGACATAATAGTCCGGATGGAGCCGGTGATCGAAGGAGAACGGGTAACGGAGGATGAGTCTGGTAGAGCAATTGGGCGGTTGACAGCCTCCCTGTTGAGATATAGTACCATTAGACATCGCATCGAGTTAGTGTATCAGGTTAAAGTATACGCACCAAATTCTGTTGACCCATTTTTGTCTCTCCAACAAGCTTTCAGCAGCCAATCTCTCCACACCATCAGCATATAGCATATGAAACGGTACCAGCATATCCATTAATGGCTGTCCACCTCTTTCTCCACTCTGATGCCTAGCAGCTATAGTCCCCACATCGTCTCTGGCACTTGGATGTGTTGGGGAAGGCGTCGACTGGACATTCGTACAATTTAAAAGATCAAGCGCCACGATGCCCCGTCCACCCCCAGGAGCGAGCCATGAGAGGAGAAGCATATGGGGATAAAGAAGCGCTTGACATCTTTGCCATCGGTAAGGGGGTGCAGCGTGGACGTTGAGATACCAAAGCAAACCGATATGCAGAGGCTGTTGCCACACACAAACAAAGTCAGTTACGTCCAAATTAGGCAAGTAGTAAATACTCACTGCCTCATTACTCTGTGTATACGGAGCCAATTCCTCGATGTTGAGTCCAGGAGGGAGCTGACTGTCCCCAGTGCGAACCCCTGCAACGTCAGGACCCCGACGAATGGGAGTCACCGGATCACCAACACCATTGCCTCCTTCTCTTTCCCTGAGCCTAGCCCCTACACGCTGCGCTCGTCTCCTGATGCCAAACAGACCCTCACCATCCGGAGGTGGCGAGACACTGGTGGCTGAGCCTGGTGCAGATGATTTCCCGCCGGTACGAGCCGCAGACGGGGTACGTTCTTTCCAGAGTGCAACTATATTACGTACAGAGGCGAGTGGAGATCGAGGAGAGGTTTGCGGGCGACGAAGAGTAGACGTTGGGGTAGCAAGAGTATTGGTTCCAGTGAAGGTGCCCGTGTAAGTCCCAGTCTCCGTTCCAGTTCCAGTCCTAGTGTCAGTATTGGTATAGGTGCCCGTATACGCATTCGTGGAGAAGGCACTAGGAGTTTGAGAGTAACTGGTGGGAGATAGATATGATCCCGTTCCGCGGTGTGTCCCTCCTGGCGTCGTTGAACGGAAAGTCGCATCATCAGACGATGAGGTCCGGGGCCTTGTTGGTGGGGAGAGGAACGAAGACGCTGTGGGCCGTGTGTCCGTATATGAGGTTGTGGTTCCCGCAGTTCTAGATTTCGTCGGAGACGAAGGCCTCGAGCCAGACCCATAACTACTCCCGTATCCGTACCCCGTGCTGCTTCCGTAGTAACCGGTTGTACTGGGCAAATTCGGGGTCGACTGGCTAGCCGTGTAGGGACTGGTTGCCCGCGCACCAGGCGCAGAAGCTGTCCTTGAATGTCCACCGGCTGGGCTGTTGGTTTCAAAACGCGCAATGAGCTCGGTAGTCCGACCGGGTGGAGGCAAATCCCGCTCAGATCCAGGATCTGTTGACGAACGGGAGTGAGCGGATGAAGGTGCTGTAAGATGTGCAGATCTGCGAAAAGCGTCTGGAGTTGGATTAGCTGGTCGAGCGGCACCAGCTGCGGAAAATGAACCCGAACTGGGCCGAGACTCTTCGGTCCTCTCCGTAATCTTGCTAAGACGCGCATGAGGATCAAGCGTAGATGCTACACCCGTCCGTGGTGCAAATGTTGGAAGAGAAAGAAAAGATGGGGATCCCGTATAACCACTGCTAGTGTATCCTGTCGCTGAGGCGTAACTCGGTCCTGATGATGAGACATGGGACCATTGGGTTAGAGCTTGTTCAGTGTCGTCGAGATCGTCGTCGAGATCGTTGAGAGTGGCTTCGACTTCCTCGAGAGAGTTATCGTCAGTGTAAGTGTCCGAATTAGTATTTTGTTGTGAAGGTGATGGCGAGACAGTGATGCGTCTCATCTGACCATTTGAATTGTCATCCCCGTCTGAAGAATGTCGTTGAGAATCTGAACATACTGTCAGAGAAATCACAAAACAACAGTTAAAAAAGTTGTGAACCTGAGGTGTATGAATATCTTGAAGGAGATAGTTGAGTTTGTGTTTCTGAAAACGATGTGAAAGTAGCAGTCCTATGCTGTGGAGACCAAGGATCTGTAGAAGTGCTCGTCATGGCGAATGATGACAAGCACTGCTGGTGAGCGTTCCAAATCGTGGACACAAAGGTTCGCTTGTTTGAAATTTCAACACGATCACGAGACTCGGGTGACTCAGGTGACCGCGTCTTGCACGTGCATAATCACGTCGCGTTTTGATGAGATCAAATTCAAGTTAAATTCGGCAAATTCAAGTTGACTACAGTCGTGGACAAACAAACACGACAATTTTGATATCTCAAGAACGACAATTTTTTAGGGAACACTTACTTCAGATTCAGATTCAGGGAAGCCAAATACGTCCAAAAACATACCTCCGAAGTTCTCCCCACGAGTATTTTGGTCGGCCAAATTTTGGGGCGAAATTTTTCAAAGATTTCAGGGCTTTTGAGTGGGTTTGGGTGAACAGATCACCTCCTTTGGTGATCTGGATGTCATCAAATAATGATTATCATATTAAATTAGCTCAAATAGGTGTCGGAGTCGCATCAAAAATCAACACATTAGATTTTACTTCATTACCTAAGCTCGGCTAAAGTACTCGAGAGGATGGTGTCAATATCTCATAAATGAGAAATTTCTCGACCACATAGACTTTACTATTGAATCTAGGGTATTAAGCCATGTCAATAAACACCCTTGGAATATTTTTCCACAAGAGACCTTAGCACTGTGCTGGCTGCAGACCATTGTCAGCTAATGTGAGGGAGGATGCATGTCATCAGATGTCATCCTCGGCATACTTTGAGTCCTAAACAGAGCCAAAAAGTCCCCAAAAGCCCAAAATAAGGAACTGCAGGAGTGCTAAAGGGAGAGGTGGAGTGTGCTGACAAATCAAATTTCTATTTTAGGCAATGCATAATTATTTTTTTCTGACAACAGGAACACAATATTTTGGTTTATAATTGTCAGATCCTTGTCCAGCTCTTCAAAAGGCGTCGATTGCACTATTTTTCAGGATTTTTAGATGAGATTTCGTGTCCAGCCGGATTTTTTGGGCAAAATTTTTCATTTCGACAGCTATGAAGAATCGGCTCGTGCAATTCAACTTAATAGGTCCTAAATACATTGGGTGACTTCCCGTAGGATCTGGAAACCTAGATTATTTTCCAAACAATAAAATGCGGTGCCAGGTCGGAGTGTGAATTGAGAGATCCATGTTCAGATGGGAGTGCGGCCAATGATGAGCGGAGAATGCCGATGTCACAATTTTGCTAGATTTGGGTAAGGTTGACATCGCTTAGTCGTCGG
>QLOJ01005985.1:0-14567 GCA_003313625.1 Tricholoma saponaceum
GAAATCAGTAGTTTGTCACAGGGGAGTTGTTTTCTCATTCCTCTCAATATTTGTCGACCGTATTTACATAGACTATTATCCTGTTGTCCTTGCTTCTTTAGAGGCTGCTCGCATCTTCGACGACTCATTTCATCAAGCCCATCTCCTACGAGACATACAACGGGAAGCGTTACTGTTCGCCGTCCAACTGGTGGACACAATATCGCAGTTGACAACTACAACTCACGCCGAACTCGAGAAAATCAATTCGACAGCAGCGTTCATTCAACAAATTCTTCTTTGCAGGGGTATGGGCCTTTTCAGTGGTTATATGCGACGTTGATGAGCGCTTTACAATCTATCCTACGAGGTTGGTCATTCGTTCGATGCGACTAACAAGCCAATTTCAACGATGTTTGAAAGTCGATCCGAATTCGTTCGGTTTCATGAATAATTTTCCCATTTATCGTCTCACTTTCGCCATTCTGGGACTCTTCGGGTATCTCTTGCGAGCTACACTTTCGGCTGTTATGGTACGTCTCGTTGCTGATTGTAATCCTCACTCAACGCATGCCACTCAGACCATGGTCGTGACAATTCTCTCTGTTCGAAGGTATCTGTCGAAATACTCTGAATCTCCGTATGTTCCCAGTGCATCATGTGGACGTAGAACTTTGTGTCACCTCGTTCTGATCCAAACTCTTAGTCACCAAGTTATCTCCCAAGAAACACCTAGCTTCGTACTTCCCCCGCTGCCATTGTCTTACCCCCTCAAGTATCGGCTATACCCTTCAAACATTGCCCTCGTCATTGACAATCCCATAGCCTCCGTGTTTCTCGCGTACCTGATAGACTGTGTGTGTTAACGACTCCATGCTAGAAATTCTACTGCAGCTGCATTTGCATGTATCATTCCTCATTCCTCATGTCATTATTGTATCGTCGGTATCGACTACTCTCAATATTTGACAGCTCTTCGTTCCTGATCGTCTACTCATGTTTTTGGTACGAGAGTGCACCCAAGGCGAGGTAGCTGGTCACAGCACATTCACCCCGAGATTGCATTGACTGCTCATGAGAAACTGTCGGAAGACCATGTCGACACACCTTAGGTCTCATGCATCAGCTCGTTGCAAGCTAATGTAGGGGTACAGTGATGGTTACCTTGTCTGCCTAGGCTAGGATCATTCTGGGGCATGAGATACCAGCCATGAGTTGTTATACAATCTAGACCATTCATCTGTAAGATCGTGTTGAAAGTTTGAGGAACCTTCAAGGGAGTGGGAAATGAAATTATGTGAGCCACCCAATCTAGATCATGTTAGGAGTCACCGCACACCATCCGATTCCGAAACCACGGTTGCGAGTTCACCGTTGTCGAAACATTTATCTTGACCAGCTGGGGCTTGTTATCGGCGCACGATGCCCGGCGTCATCAAGACAACTGCTGCCAGACGGCAGACATACCATGATCACCCTATCCATGATGAACGACTCACATCGAAGCAAACGAACACAGTAGAACGGAACACTGGCACCCCTGGGTTACAGATCTTGTTGGAAAAGTTAAAGTCATTGCACCCTGGCGACTCGCAAACCTTGGTTAGCACTCGTTCTAATAAACAGTTTTGCTAATTAACGGTGCTCTGGCTTCATATTTGACAGTATTCGGACAAGAACTTCACTGATTCAGGCATAACTACTACGTCCAACTGGGACCAGGGTCATGAAGACAACATATGTCATGTCCGTGTACCTGCGGCTGGGAAACAGGTACGTTTGCACTTCTTTAGTAAATGCCGTATCTTTAGCTAGGCCAGTTACAAAGCTCACGGAAGGTACGCTTGGACCCCGAAGACAAGCCAAAATCGTACGCCTTTGGGTGGGAGGTGAGTTGCTACCAATTCGTGAAGGATGAGTTTATTGATCGTGTCTGAAGACTTATCCTACTCGGGCCACAAAGAACGAAGTTTGTATTCGCTTTTTGCGCGGTGTTTGCCCTTTTGGATCCGACTGTCATCGCATACATCCACGCCACAAACCCCCGCCCCCGGTGACAAGGGCCGTCCGAGACCAAAAGTGTAGAAATGGTAACAATACTCATATGCCAGGGGGTTACAGTGCGGAGGGATCAATGCTGCAAAGTAGTCGCTGTACCGAAGATTCGTTCCAGACCCAGGTCCTACCAGAGGTCGTCGTGAAGCTGCCCCAGAAAGGGCAGAACAGGACACCCTTAGAGAGTGCTGCGTCTCAAGTATGTCTCAACTTCCATTGGATTTACTCCGCTAACAATATGCACAGCGACTCATTGGACAATCCAATATTGTTCTGAAGAGAGAGGGGAAGGGTGAGTTAACGTCAAAAGTTCATTCCAAGGATCGATCAAACGAACCATCGTTTGATCGATCCCTGCCCGACGCTTCGAGTGGCCCCACCGATTTCCCTCTCCCTTCAGACCACAGTGGATTTGATGCTGCCAGGGGCGACAATAGTGGATACTCTGATCTTCAATGGGATCCTCAGACTGGTTTTTGGGGATATCATACCAACGAACGCGCCTGGACAGACGTTCAATCATCCGACGGCAGCACGTCGGACTCATCTGTGAGACCATTTGCCAAGGTTGACAGTGATTACACTTCTGAGACATACCTAGATGTTTTCGACTTCGAACATCTCTTCTCAGTCGTCACTCGCAGAAGAAGCCTCAGATCCCATTGGAACAGACCAATCCGGGTGTACAGTGAAGCATCCTCCGCCGAAAAGTTCTGTATTCTGTCGAAATTGGCTTCTTAATAGGTGCAGTCATCAATACCACTGTCACTTTGTCCATGGCGATCTGGAATACGATCCTCCAGTGAGAGGGAGACATCCGCCTCCACTGAGTTCAGAAATCTGTCACAAGTGGCTCCGTAATGAATGCAAATATGGTTACGCTTGTCACTTCACGCATGGTGATGTGGAATATGATCCTCCGACTCACGAAGATGCACATCCAACTCCTACAAGTCCACCAACGGCGGTAGTGTTTACAACCACCTTTCGTCTTTCTATCCTGACCATTGGTCTTAGACGACACAAAATGAGCCGAACACAAGGAATGCTCCTTCAGATATAGATGGTACAGATGTCACCAAGGTCCGTTCATTGCCTACCATCCAACATCTCACAGCTAAGATTATGTAGCGAAAGGCCAGCATTCCCACCTTATCAGCTACTGTCCATGATCACACCAAAGTGAAGCTGACTGCAGGTTTCGATATCAGAGATGTCATAACCGGCTTCGAAACTCACTGGGTATTCATCGATAACATTCCAATCCATGTAGCTACCGAGGATATCAATAAGCTGCTCCAACCCTTCGGTCGGGTAATGGACGTGAAATGGCGCACTCGGGCGAACTCATCAACGCAGACCGCTCGAGTGAGATTGTCCACCCCAGCCGAAGCTCGTCAAGCATGTATCACGCTCAATGATGCCCTGGCATTCGACACCACTATCGGTGCCCGTCTTCCCGTCAACGATGGGCAGAAGGGCACTGTATTTCAGGACACTGCTGTTCGCGTGCAGTGGGCTGCCCCAAGCAAAGTCGCTTATGGAGGCTACTCCAGCATGGAGCGAGCAAACAAAGCCATCGAAGCCGCTCGGATCCCTTTTCGAGACCATCTTGTAAAAGCCTCAGTCCATGTTGGCTTGCCCGTTGTTGGGGTTGTCACTGTTCGCTTCCACGGTGTTCCACCAGATGCCAACGAAGGTGACATGAAGCGATTCGAGCACCCAGATGACGTGGTCTGGGAGCGGCCAAACTATTCGTCTCTTCCCCGTGCAGTGAACGGCATCAAACGAATACTAGAAGAGGATGCAGAGTTAATTTCCTTTGAGGTTCTGCCCCCTCCGTATAAAAATGGCGCTACTGTCTGTGCATGGGCACATTTCCCGACTCCTGGGGATGCAAAGGCTGCATGCAATCGCTTACACGGTAGAAGGCCCATGTTCACAGGGAAAACTCTTGTGTTTGCTCGTCATGTCCGCTCTCTGTCGTACTCTTTATCACCGACTACGTATGAGAAGTTGGACATCGATCTGCAACTCCTTCGCAGAGTAGCATGGTTCCGAGGCAGGGCCACAATATCTCTGGTTATACGCAACCCTCTTCAACCTGTCCTTGTGAAGCTGTCTGGTGAGGACATCAAAGAGTTAGGACAGCTCAAGTCCGAATTTGAAAAAATTCTGAATGGCGAGGTCGTTCGACAGGATGGAAAGGTGGCATGGGATGGCTTTCTTGCCAGGCCCGCCGGAAATTTATTCATCGCAGAGCTCGAACACACAAATCCCGGTGTCACCATTCAAAGGGATGACCACAGACAAATGATCCGACTGCTAGGGTCTGCTCAAAATCGCGGAAAAGTTCGTGAAAAACTTCTTATGAAGCTTCACGAGTTGCGCTCGCAACACGTTCGCACACTTCCTCTTAACGGACGACTCGTCGGTCTTTTCATGAGCAAAGATTTGATGATGCTGCAAGAGGAGTTAGGATTCGAGAATGTCACCCTCGACATCTATCATCGAAATCTCCAAATACGTGGCAATGATGTAGCGTATGAAGCCGCTCGGGCAGCTATATGTCGTGCACGTTCACGCCACCCTGAAGAACGTCCTTCCAACACTGCGGAGTGCCCTGTTTGCTTCAACCAGGTCACTGCTAGGATAACCCTCCCTTGCGGGCATTGTTGGTGTCGTACTTGCCTCAAAAATTACCTCACCTCATCTATTGATAACAAATATTTCCCCCTTACCTGCTTGGCCAACGAAGCGAAATGTACAGAACGAATACCGCTCAACCTCGCACGAGAAATACTCACAGTGTCTGAATTTGAGGCAGTCGTCAATGCTGCCTTTTCCGCCTATATTCAGTCCAAACCAGACGAGTTCCACTACTGTCCTTCGCCCGATTGCCCGCAAATTTACCGTACGGCTGCACGAGACACCGTTCTGCAATGCCCGTCATGCCTCATCCGCCTCTGCCCAAACTGCCATGTAGAAGCACACGATGGCTTTGCATGTCCGGAGAGCGGGGATAACTTATTCCAGGAGTGGATGAAGAACCACGATGTCAAGAACTGTCCGGGTTGTAAAATTCCGATCGAACGTGCAGAAGGATGCAACCACATGACGTGCACGCAGTGTCAGACGCATATCTGTTGGGTGTGCCTCCAGACATTCCCACGCGGTGAGGGTATCTACGACCACATGCGGAGTGTGCATGGAGGGATTGGCTTGGGACCTGTCCTCTAGATCTGTCCTGGTATTGTATATTTTATCATGTTTCCCTTATCATTATTCTGTATGGGTCTCTTCGACATGTAAATATGGTGTTTCGTGACTTATTACATGTTTATACCCTGTTGTATTTCCTTACATACGGATCCCTGTAATTTTAAATGTATAATTTCTCTTTCCGATGCCGTGCAAGACATATATTAGGAGAATCCACTTGAATTTGTTTCCTGACAAGAGTAGAAAGATTCAACCATATTTAAATTCGGGATAAGATACAGCATGGATTGAGGTCGATTATGATATTCGTACAGATGACGGATAAGGGTGATGATAAGGTTCATTATCATAAGCAATAAGCTACGAGGTTAGATTAATCTTCATACCGTAAAACAATGTACATCAAGAAGACACTCACACTTTTATAAGGTTTCACGGGCGGCCGTCCCTTCAGTGGCAACGAATCTGGCAACTCGGGTCTTTCGGGATCATACTTCAGTTCACTGCCAAACTCATCCCGATACGCAATGTCCTCGTGCGGGTAGTCCTTCAACTCATCCGGGTATGCGAGGTCCAGTGGCGCGTACACCACATAACCCCCATGGACGTGGTCACCACGCCTGTTCCAGAAGCCTTTGCGGCGTGGCGCACGCTTTATTCCCGGGATCGGTGGGACGGGCATGCCAATCTTGAGGTATACACGGGGCACGGGCTCGCCTTCGTGCGAGTGAGTCGGCGTCAAGGGTGAGGGCAGAGAGGAAGGGTTTCCAGGCGCATCACGGTATCGAGTGGTGCTGGAGCTGCTCCCGCTCCCGGCAGGAGAGGGGTGGAGAGTGCGTCCAGCTGCGGTGTCACGCGGCGGGGTGACTTTTACTGGAGCATATATGTTCGAGGGAGTGCGACCATGAGCAGGAGACTCGTCACGGGAGGACGACCAGCGCACAGTCGAAGGCGAGGGATAACTTTCTGGCGGAGTGTGCTGCTGCAGAGTCATCCGCCGGGGAGGCATGGG
This sequence comes from Tricholoma saponaceum, assembly GCA_003313625.1. Taxonomy (NCBI): domain Eukaryota; kingdom Fungi; phylum Basidiomycota; class Agaricomycetes; order Agaricales; family Tricholomataceae; genus Tricholoma; species Tricholoma saponaceum. The sequence continues at coordinate 6,269 of QLOJ01005985.1, forward strand.
CGTCAGATCAATGGTGTTTGGGGTTGGCGTCTCAGATATCGTTGCCAGAGGCTGTGGCGTGGACCCACCACTCACGTCGGGGTACGTGGCATGTCGCTCGACAGTGCGCGGGCCGGGCTTGGGGGTATGGGTTATCATGAGTGGGCTAAGCATGCTGGAAGGCTCCTCTACGAGGGTAGATCCGCTTATGCTCAACTCGGAGGTGCTAAACGAAGAGGAGGAAGGCATCGAAGAATGCCTGGTGAGAGCTTCAGTACGAGATGGGGAAGTACCAGACGAGGTACTAAGACGCTGCATTCGCGATGTCACGGAGTCCATCGAACCTCGGGAATTTTCTCGAGAACTAGAAGCCGACGAGCTGCGGCTTGAGTTTCTGTAATACTCTGGGGTCCTAATGATACCGGAGCTGAAAGTCGGTATGAGTTCTTGCTTTGCGGTGAAACTTTCCGGAGCTGGTGGTGGTGGTGGTTGATGGGGGTGATCCTGCACAGGTGGCGATGTATGACGAGAATGAGAAATGTCGCCAGGACGTGGGGTCTGGTCAGAATGTCGAGGTGGTGACAACCCACGACGCCTATAGAAATCTGGGTCTCTGGGACGAGCAAGTGGCCGATCAAGCGGGGGAAGAACACCTTGTCCAGAGGACGATGATGCAGAGGTAGAAGCAGATGAGGAAGGAACCCCGCTCCTTCCGTGGTCTACAGATGCCCTTCCCATGGTCGGGGTAGGATCCGTAGAATGTCGCACATTCTTGGTGTCAGCAATGTTACGCTGATGAGTAGACATGGGTGGCTCTGATGCCTGGCGACCTCGAGATGACTCCGACGGGCGGGAAGCATGGCCTTGGAATTCGTTTGCAAGGGCAGTCCCGGGTGGCGGAGCATCGTCGTCAACAAGCTCACCCGGATTCCAGATCCACGGTGTCGGAGCGCCTGGCTGGCCTTCATCTCCATAACGGTTTTCCCTGCGGGACGGACTTTTAGCAATGCAAGATGTCGAAGGAAAATGAGATAGCTACACAGGAACCAGGCCATGAAGGCCTAGTGGATTGTCGGAAAGCTTAGAAGCCATATACTCGGCACTCGGCTCTCTGATGGGTTTTTTGTATGGGTTAAATCCACCTTGTTGTTGTTGCTGTGGGGCTTGAAAGTGTTGGGACATCTGTGGCCAAGCCTGGCCAGGTTGCCACGGTATCTGGGTCTGCTGAGGAGCGGGTTGCTGATTACTGAAGGCAGAGTTAAACTGCCAGTGACCTGCGTTCCACTGTTGCTGATTAACTTTCAAGTTGGCAGGCATTGGAGGAGGGCCTTGGTATGGCGGAACCCATCCTTGTAGGATGGCGGATCTAGTGGGAGGTGCATACGCTGACATCTAAGGTTGATAAATTAGAAGTACTGAATGATTCATATAACAAATTTTGTGACTCACGCAACAAGGTAATTTATATACGCAAGATTTTAGGATCAAGGCCTCAATCTGCCTCGAGATATTTTATTGTATACCTTGGATGTGGCGTATGTAGAACAAAAGATCGGCAACAATGGAGAAGGATAGCAGTACTTGTAAGAACCCCAGTGATAGCAAGACCTTTAAATGAAGGACTATGAGGAATGGATGTGATCAGTAGGCCAGCAACACTTGAAGGCCCTCTCTCCTGGCATATGAACGATCGAAAGCAAACATGTGTTTGGTCCCCCAGATACCGTTATAAATGCTTCCGACTCGGGGTCCAATTACTCCTGCCTCCGACGCTCAGTTTCCGTTGTTTAAAGGCTATAGGCCATAGCCTTCTGCCAACTGATCTCGCTGTGCACCCAGGCTGTGTCTTTTCTTCATGCTTGAACGTTGAGATTACTTGTGGACCTTTGGATCATATTATGACTCACTCAAACTGACTCTCTAATAACCCGTTCTTACCAACTTGAAGTTCTTGCCTGCTCAGGCTAGGCACAAATTCCCTAGTGTTGATACAATAGTGTGTACCATCTTTTGTGTCTTTTGCATCAGAATCAAGATTGTGAAATCTAGGTTCTAAATATATTTTACGATAACGTCCTGTACTACAGAACAATAAGTCAAGGGTCGACATAACATATACGTACGCCCCCGTCGTTTTAGGGCTTATCAGAAAATCAGTCACACCTTGATCGTAAACTATTCGCCCCCACACAAAAAGACACCACGAGTTCAAAAATCGGAGTAAGCAGCCGGTGCAACGAGTAACTATTGAACGAGCTGCTCCGATGTCCCATCGCATTTTAACGATAGCTTAGCTTAGATTTGCCTTACTGGTCCGACCCGTTGGCACATGAAAGTCAAAAGTTCGGCAGTGGCAGGATCAGGATATGTCAGAAACCGACCCCGGGCACGAATCGCTGACAAAGGGCAAGCTTGAAAACCGGAGAGGCTCTCCCTGACCTACATACCTCCACAACAACTATGGCAGAAATGGATCTAGGATTTGCATCGTCGTCTGATATAGAAAAACTACGCGCGATCGTTAAACAAGACGATCCGAAGACATGGGATATCGCCTGGTAAGCTAGCATAACCGTTGATTGACAAAATTCTGGGATTTTGGACAGGCAAGCAAAGATTACACCCTGGGACAGCGGAGAGATTCAGCCGCCGTTGCGAGAGGTAATCGAAACTGAGGAGGTTATTCTTCCTAGGACAGGCCGAGCACTCGTTCCTGGGTGCGGTGGGGTGAGTCTGTTGTTCGTCCATATCAAAAAACACATCAAGATAGGTGAACGGCAGGGCTACGATGCAATATACATTGCATCCACGCTAGGCCTTGATACACTCGGGTTGGATGCTGCTGAAACAGCAATCGAGATCGCCACCAAGTGAAAACATCTTTAAAACCACGGGAGTAAGCTTCTGACGTGATTTCAAGGAATTTCGCATCAAAAGAAACACCCACAACAGGAAATGTAACATTCGAGGTGGGGGACTTCTTCAAACTCAAGTTGCCGGAATTGTTGGAGCTCGTATATGATTACACGTGCGTGTTTAACAGTGAAATAAACAACACTCCACTTCTCTTTTCCTGACAGCTCCATGCCATCTTTCTTAGATTTTTTGTCGCCATCCCACCCTCACTCAGGCCTGACTGGGGACATCAAATGGCTGCCCTCCTCAAACCAGGTGGATATCTTATCACCCTGGTCTTTCCCATCCTCCCACAGAATGACGTGGGTCCGCCATATTTTGTTCGCGTGGAACATTACGCCGAAGTCCTGGGCGAGAACTTTGTCAAGGTGCTGGATAAAGTGCCTGAGACGTCCCATGAGACACATATCGGAAAGGAGAGGATTGTTGTGTGGCAGCGGGTGTAGTTCCAAAGTCCTGGTACATATGATTGAATAGTCGTGCATTATGATATTTTGTGAGAATAACATCAGGCTAATGATACCAACACGTGACGAAACGCGTGGATGCCTCGTGGATGATTGAACATTTTCTTGACAGACTTCGTCCGATGACACTGGTCTGACAGTGTCTGGTATCACTGTCAACTGACGCGGTCGCCGACAGAAAGAGATAGAAGGCTTGGTTTACGCGGGCTACAAGCCTACAACGCGACGTGTGGAGTCGAAGGAGGTTCAAAGTTCTTCGTTCTCAAGATCTTTGAACATTGGAGCTGTGATCTCTGCTGAGCCACTTCCCGCCCTATAAATAAATCGACTTCGCGTTCAAGTTCATGTGCCGTGCCCACTCCCTAACCCCTTCGTACTAATGTTCCATCCCTTATCCCTTCTTATTCTTTCTTCCTGTTCAGTGGCATGGAGCTATCTCATCGTGCGGAGCTATTCTGGGCTTTCCTTTTTCGATAGATGGGATTTCTACGGGAACTATGATAACTTAACGCTTGGTGAGTGGCTTTAACTGATTCAGCCCAAAATGATACTCAGTGAATACACAGGCGACGTGGTATGGCTAAACAGGGCAGATGCATTCAGCCAAGGGCTCGCATTCGTCAACAGTGCTGGGCATGCAGTCATAAAGGTGGACGACATGCATGATGTCCAATCTCAGCAGAAACGCAATTCCGTGAGCATCTAAACCCCCAGACCTGTTGCTCACAAATAGTAATCAAGTATATCGCAGGTTCGAATTACGACCCAAGATGCATACGCTGTTGGAAGCCTGTGGATAGCAGACATAGTCCATATTCCATGGGGCTGCTCCGTAAGTTATGCTCGCATCCTCTATTACATTCAGACATCCTTAAAATGTCCCACCGTACAGGTCTGGCCAGCATTCTGGACAAAAGGCCCTACATGGCCTGAGAACGGGGAAATTGAGTGCGTATTAATTATCTCCCATCATACATACACGTGAAGGCAATCGTTTTCTTAGCATCATCGAAGGTATCAACTTGATGGACCACAACCAAATGGCGCTCCACACGACATCAGGCTGTATACATTCAACGCCTCCGAACCAGCGGGGCCAATCTGGAGAGGTCGACTGCTCACAACCTTCCGGATGTATCGTAGGAGAGACGTCGCCGAATAGCTATCAGACTGGCTTTGCTGCTGCCGGCGGAGGAGTTTTTGCGACACAGTTTGATGTCTCTGGGTCAGCTCTTCCTCCCTCCTTACCAGTTGACTCTCGTTCACCATCATCTTTATCAGAATATAGTATGTCCCTTGTAACTTCGTCGTTCCATGGCAATAACCAGCCCCATTACTTTACAGCATCTGGTTTTGGAGTGTACGTCCAGCCATATCCTCTTTATTCCGACTCGTGAAACTTACTTCTGTAACTCAGCGTCCAAACATACCATCCTCGGTAACCCAGTCCACCTCCACCTCCCCAATCGACATGTCCGACTGGGGCCCACCGTCCGCGAGCTACCCCTCGACTACATGCAATATCACCCAGTTCTTCAGTCCCCAGAATCTGGTCTTTGATATAACGCTGTGCGGAATCTGGTATGTATCCCTTCCCCCACACCTTTCCTTTATTTTCTCACCAAATAAATTCCATGAACAGGGCTGGTCTCCCAGTGACATACCTTCCTCAATGCGGTAGTGCTGGGCCAACCGGAATCTGTGTAAGTAATCACTTCACTTTTACCCTGACTTGATTCCATTCCACCATTCCAGTATAATGACAACGTCGTCGGCCCAGGAGGGCGGTACAACAATGCCTACTTTGAGATTAGCTATGTGCGCGCCTACACAACGGGGGGCGCTGTGCCGATGCCCACTGCAGCCTTGGTCTCTCATCCCACTCCAACGATTTCTTCTACGACTATTACGACGGCGCCAGCGGGCACGGCGCTAATTCCTAGCCCCCTATTCTTCCCAGGAAGCAGTAATGACGCAAGTAGCGGACGCAGTATGACGGTGACGAAACTTTCGTGGTGGTTGGGGGTGGGATTGGCATTGCAGAATATGTTGTGGTGGTGATCTTTAGATCAGAGGATAGAGGTCATTCATGATTATCACTGACGTAACTTAACGATACATATACCTTATCTTCAGACATTTGCTTTTCCGCACTGAATGAGCCCGCGCTGAAAGGAGAGAAGGAACAATATTCGAAATCTCAAGCGTCAGCGGTGAGAAACCGTGGCCTATCTTTTCGTGTTGGGGAATAAGCGCCAGGATCACTTTCACAACAAGGCTATGTAAGGTTCTTCCCGATATCATAAGTCCATTACATCAATGCCAAAGAACAGAAAATATATATCGTTAGCATGTACGTCTCATCTTATAGATATCGAGCACCTCAGCTTTTGTATCAACTCCCATTCCCTTTACACAACGACAGTGACCTGGACTAACCATTTTTACAACTACTATAGTGCTGTCTTTCTCCATGACTGCTACAACTTGAAGAAGTGCGCATGAAGCTCGAACCGGAGCTAGCACTACAGTTATACGGTACTAACGGAGGTCTGGAAGCTGGTGTGGTATAGAAGGTATAGTTAATTGGATATATTGGCGACGAGCAGGAATGTATGATACTCTGCTAGTACTCGATGTTATGTGACTGGAAGTAATCATAAGGAGAAAGTTATATGCCTAACAAAATTGCTATGTCGATAGAATGGTCTACGCGTGGCCACGACCTCAATTGTTGAATCCAAAGCTCGACCACACCGGTGCTCATCTCAGCCCCTACTGTCTTACCAGGCACACTTCATTACGTGGTATGAACGGGATCCGGTACTCTTGGGCCCGTCACCTTCTCAGTCACCATCTCGGGCTCCCCCACCACTTTCCTCGTCAGTCCCCAACTGAAGTTGTTCATGTTCCATAGTGCATATATCAGGACGAGGATGTTCAAAAACGACCCAAGAACGATGTAGATGAAGAGTCCCATCAGATATTGCACGCGTTCCCAGAACCCCCGCGGTTGCCAGATGACAATGAGGACGTAGTAGACTATAGGCAGGATCATGACAGATGAGAAGGCGAGGATGACCCAGTATGGCGCAACTGCACCAATTTCATATCAGCACAAATCATGGGAATTGAATACGACTTACCAGTACAAGCCTTGACAAAACTAGCGATACTAGCAAGAACAAAAATGTTGAGAAACCACGTCATAACATTCGCGATGGCGATGATGCGCTCAAACCAATTGACCCCAGGTGCAAACGAAAGAAAGAAATCATTGGACGTCGCGCCTAGTGTCCACCGTCGCCGTTGAGAGAGAAACACAGACCATGAGCGGGGCACATCGGTGTAAGCCCGCGCCTTCAGTGCCTGGCGAGTTCGGGATTTCGGGCGCGCCGAGAGCATCAAGCACACATGGTTGCGGTCCTCACTCGCTGTGGCGCGGATCTGCTTGAGGAGGTTGTCGGTGGGGGTTGGGTAGTAACCAAACAGATCGAGGAGAATGTGATCCCCGCATGTGGCTTCGCAGATCTTGAGGAGTTGGCAACAGCCAGGGAGGCAGGAGACTTTGTGTGTAGCGATGGATTGGTGCAGACGGCGAAGGCACTGCGAGATTGTATATTCGCAAGACTGGTATAAGTTCCAGAGATTCCATGGCGAGGAGCGAGTACGGTCAACGGTAACATAGCCACAGACGCCGACGGTGTGCTTGTAATGCGATTGCTTTAGCAGCTCGAAGATGCAGTCGGGTGCGAAAACGGTGTCGGCATCCATGCCAATCAAAAGGTCGACGTTGGAAATGGCGGCGTCGACGGAGAGAAAGGACGACATGACGCCAAAGAAGTAAGGAGAGAAAATCACGTTGGGCTGGGTCGAACGAATGTTGAAGTTGTAGAGAAAAGACCTGGCGAGGATCAATCCGTCCCGTTTGCCTTGATTTTGTTCTTTTACGATGCAGAGGTACTGTACTCCTCCATAAGTGCCTTTTTGAACCACGACGTCCATTTCACCATGATCCCAGGCTGTGTACGCCGCCCGGATATATTCCCGCGAAGTTTTATTCGTAAGAATATCGTCCAAGAGATAGTCGGCCGTTGTTTTCTCCATGTCAGGTCCGCGGACTCTACCATCGCAGACGATCATGATAGCTTTCCGGTGCTGGTCGACGTTGACTTGTTTGACAAGGGAATCCAACGAATTCACGCATTCCTCCTTGTTCTCGTTGTAACATGGCAGTAGATACACCATATTTTCTGGAGTAGTAGGAATGTCTTCCTTCTCTGGAACGACTCGGTGAAGCAAGGTATGAAATATCAAAGAGAAGACCATGATACAATTGAGGGCGGCGGTGACGGTGATGAAAGGCAGAAATATGTAGTAGTATTTTGTCCACCTCCATGTCGAAAAGATGAATATTGTACTTGAGGACCCATTAGCAAAGAAATCACCGAACTGGGAATAGGCGGCTTACTTGATTGAAACGAGAGCGGCTATGAACAACCATTTCGTTCTGAAGATCTTTCTTTTCCCAGCTTTGATCAACTCTGGCGAACGATGTACTTGGTCCGCCACTGTCCGCCGCTGGGTAGTTATGAGACCAGACAAGGCAGATGTGTCATTTTCAGGTTGTGGATGATTCGATTCAGTGGATCCATCTTGTAAAACGCTGCGAGCGATGTGAGCGACGGGCCCAGTCAGATCATTAGGCTGAGAAAGTAAAGGAGTTGGGTCGATGAACGGATTAGATGCAGTGGAAGATGTAGGAGATTGGGAACGAGCGGAATTACAATTATCCATTGTGGTAGATGGTGTAGGAGATTGGGAATGGACGGAATCGCGGTCGTCCGTTGTGGTGGGTGAGGACTGTGGTAGGTTTGGAATGAGCGGAATTACGATTATCCAGGTATGAGGTGATAGTAATAAAGTAAACAGGCCCC
>QLOJ01005986.1:0-21687 GCA_003313625.1 Tricholoma saponaceum
CTACGTCGACAGCCTCACATCCCGTTTGAACGGGGAGGAGGGGGGTTGGGTGGCCATGGGCGTGTGTTGTGTGTTTTTCATTGTTGCCGTCCAACCGGAATTACATATTATAAGGAAAATATATGTAAATGGAATACCCCGGAATTCCGGAAATTCCAATCAGACTCCGGATTCCGACCAGAATCCGACCGGAATATGTGGCTTAGTGTAATGTACTCACTGAAAGCCAAAGGCTGCCAGGACAGGAAAGAGAGTTGGTGAAAATTAAACAAAAAGAACCAGAAAATAGTTAACTACTAGTAATTGGGTTTTAGCCTCATCAATGTTTCAACCTTACATGTCAAAGCAAGGACATACCTTCATAGGTTTGGATATGATTTTTAAGATGAGAAAGTGTCATTGAGGTGTCGATCATTGAAGTGAATGGATTCACCCAACATTTCACAATGACAATGTTACCTTGCCAGGCATGTTCTTCCCTGAATACAGGGCCCTGAATTTCATGGATACATTTGTTGATAGAAAATAACTCTCCATCCTGAGATAGACTAGAGAGCTTTTTGGTCACCCCATACAGCACCTTTACAAGCTTTGAATTTGAACATCAGTAAGCATAATCCCATGTATGTGATAAGTTACCTGGTATTCCATGCTCCAGCTCCTAGGTCTGTGGAAATCTGGGGTAGTATCAACAACAGCCATGCTCATAAGACATGCAGCACCCCACATAATCCATGAAAACTTCTGGGAGAGGCATTCGGGGATGGTAATGTGGCAGGGTTGGTTGTCGTTGTCATAGAACTAGTACATTTGTCAACTAACGTATTGATCAGAGTTAAGGGGTTTGTATGAAAGAAGGAAGGACAACCTATGACATATTAAGGGTCAGCAGCATCTGTCATTATAAAGATGCCAACCAACCATCAGAATGGAACAGAACAGCATTAAAAAGTGGTTATTCATAAGTGATCCATTCAAGTTATACATAAACAAATCAAGTTCTTGCGACATCAACAAATATATTAGGTCAGGTGTTCCACATATGCATGTGATGGTTCAGAACTGTCACGTGCATGTTAAAGAAAGATAGTTATTTACTTAATCACATGACTGGTGTGTGTTGTATATTGTCAAAACCAAACAAAGCTAAATGTGTGTAATTAAATTGACCAATAGAATTTCATTCCATTACAGCTACATTCAAAATGATAGGGTCGTAAAAAATCACACACATTGTGGGAGCCAAAGGTTTTGATTCCTGAGGGCTTTTGACAGCCAAACTCAAATCGATAGGCCTCTCCGAAAAAAATACACACATAGCTGAGATCCAAGTTGCCAACTTCTTGGTTACCAAGGGCTTTTCAAGGAAATTGTACGACAAAAACAGTAGAGTAGTTTTCAGATGTCGAAAATAGGCCAGAATATTAGGCTATCCATCAAACGCCCCTGTGTGTATTTTTTCAAGAAGGGCCTATTGATATGAGTTTGGCTGGAACAAAAATCGTACCATATTATGTTGCCGCCTAGTGCCGGACCTTTCACCTGGCTCTGAAATAGGCTTAGATTCTATCAAAATTCAAGACTGCAAAATGTGTGATTTTTTTTGACCCTCCTATCGTTTCGAATGTAGCTGTGATAGCACCCAAGCCAGACCTACTACCCAGTGCAGATGGGAATACTGGATAGGCTAATGCCAAAACATTCAGTTTCGGTAGGTAATGTGGTTATCAAGTGGTTATTTTCTCATAAAGTTAATGCAACATCGATGATATTAGGCCATGACGTCCAGCCTATGCGAGACGTGACTTGTTTCGTCAAGTGGCCCGTGTACGTTTGCCTGCAGCCCCAGAAGGCCATTCTGAATCAGCACCTCAAAGCACTGCCTCCGATCTCTCACTCCAACGCCAGACAACTACCCGATTTTTTTTTTAAACGTGGCGTCGCGCCGCATCGCATGGTGTGTGACTGACATCACATGTTGAAGTGCGTTGATGCAGCAATGCCACACCTTTTACGTCTCGGGGATGATGTTTAGTGTCGTTCTGTACCTTCGTTCTGGCCGTGGTGTGGAACTTGCGGCTGTGCATACACAGCCTCATTTTGAACCACAGGTAAGTTTGATGAAACTTTCCGTTTCATCTCATGGTTAACATTTGTATTCCAACATTCATAGCTCATTGCACCCATTAGGTGTGTCCCCGACTCCTTGTCTTGTCCTTTACGGGCCTTTCCAGGTAAATTTGTATTTTTTTCTTGGTCTTGAAGCATTACTGACAAATCCGTCAGTTTTCCTTTATGTATTGATGTTCAACTTCGAACATTCCTCTTTTACTGTGTCACCATTATGCAGCTTCGGTCCCCAGGATGCCCAGTAACATCAACGTTCAACAGGGTACGGCTGTGCATACATGGCCCTGTCTCGCATTCCAGGTAGGGTTGGTGAAGTGTCATGTTTCACCTCGCTGCTAACATTTGTCTTTGAACATTCATAGCTTGTTGCACTTGTTGGGGGCATCTTCAAGTATTCGGGCTCCTTATCAGGTCCTTTTCGGACCCTACCAGGTGAGTCCGGACTTTTACCTCGGTTTTGAGATATTACTGACGAGTTCTTCAGCTTTCTTTCAGTTTCGGCGTTCGGTTTCGAATGTCTGTCGTAAACTGCATCATTATGATGCAGTTTCAGCTCCTCAAACCCCTGAATACACAAACCTTCGAAGGAATGCGGTTGGGTTGAGGGTGTGGCAGTTTGGCTGCAGGAAGGGTCGTTATGCATTTTTGAACGCGTTGGTGATGGAATGGGAGGTGTGTGGCTCGTTTTGACCACTGGAGGGGCGCACTGACCTTATCTGTTGAATAGCAACGGGCTTAGTTGTTTTCTAGGCCCTCTTGCACCCGACTCGACGCCAATGTCTCCCTTCCCCTATATCTCCGTCCTTTTCACTCTGGCGGCCAAATGAAAAGGGCATTAAGGGTAGGCTGTTCGGCACGACAATACCATTGTGCAGTGATAATACTGAAGAGTGGGAGACTTCCAGCTTCGAAGAGGCCAAGGAAGAATCGAGCAGCAAGTACCATGTGCCATCAGGTAATGGGTCACGCATGGTAACGAGTGGGCTCTAATGCTTACGAGTGGGCTCTAATGCTTGTCATTCTCTCCCCCTTTCACATTCGTTTAAGGCTTTCCAAATCTCTCACCTGTCATGCAGTGAGACCGTAACAGCCGCAACCCACATTGACCGCACCCTCACTTCCATCTTAAGTGTAAAAGCCTTTGCCGTCGTCCCTCACAAACAAGGTTCCCTTGATGGGGCGCGCTTCACTGTCGAGGGGACGTTATGCTGCGATGAGTTCTGGAACACACATCTCTATTTCTACGGTGCCATTCCCTGTCGCCGATTGTCCATTTTTCGGTAGTACGCATCAGCAAGGGTTCAAACGAAAATTGCAGATTATGCATGCGGTCTGCTGGCCTGTTACGGTGTATCACCTCTGCCTATAAGTCTCGAGAAGCAATATAAACGTTTCCAAAGAATATCGTCTTGAGTGAATGCACACCAAGAATTAATCCGCCTACGAAAATAACTGAGCAGTTAGAAGCCTAATTCGGAGGGGCCGCCCAACGCAGTTATGCGGAGTCCCATACTCATTCAGCCTTTTTACGACAATAACGAAAAGATCACTTGGTCAAGGACTTAGCTTGTAGGTTGAAGTAGATGTATTGTCGTAGAACATCACGGTGCTACCACACCCTCGCAATCTTACAAGAGATTTGTGTTCGAATGCATGAATAACCTATACCCATAACCCCTCGATAATGATCTAAACAAATGCGTTGAAATACTCGAACGCAAAATTTGTAAACGCACCTTATGGCCCAAGTCCCTAGTAGCCTGCATCGGGTTGGATGTAGCAATAATGATATCCATCCTAATGAGTGCTACCCCAAGAGGGTTTTTATGTGTGTATATAACAAGCAGAAGGTCTGGGTACGGCCTTCCGCGTCTGCGAAGAAGGGTATGACGCGCTCAACCATAATTCTCCTGAACGGTACTAATAATTCTTCAGACTAACCCGACTGAGCTGCCCTAAATCGTATTCCTCAAGAAGAAATAACAAACAGAGAGCTCAGCATCGATCATCGGCAATTGTATTATTACTGTACCAATAAATTTTCGACTAGCAAAGATCGTTTCCCGAATGACTACTGTGCCCAAAATGTAATACCCATTACAGAAAGCCACCTAATACATGCTTAACAGACCGTAATGATAGCAATCCTTTTTCTGGTGAGATAGTATCCCCGTTGAACTGAGCAAGCCAAGATAGCTCAATCGTAGGAGCGTCTGGTATATCTCGATTCTCCGGAGGCGGTCGTCTTCAGGAAATAAAATTGTCAATAGTAGAACGATAAACTGATTATTTGGTTCATTACATATAACGACGTTCTCGCGGCAGAGACACTGGGTTCGAGGCGATCATGCGTCGTTTATTTTTCGTTATCAATCATTTGTAGAACTCCCCATCCTTCGCTTGGATGAAGATAACATCCCCATTGTACTTCATATCTAGAACTAACCGAACGCCGAGCTTGCGGTATACAAAGCCCCATCCGCGTACATGAGTAAGACATAATGTTGTGATCAACCCTGCGGTCCTGCCAAACCACGATTCCTAGCAGAATGTAAAATGCTGCGCGGCAGTGACTAACCGTGCGCTTAAGTAGAGAATGCCACGTCTGCAAAGAAAGGGGCGACTTAGGGTCATTCACGGAACGACCTTCACGGAACTACTTCCATGCAGGATGGATCCATTGCTTGGTAGGTTACAGTAATGGATGGAGGGAGGAAGCGAATTACGGCTGTTCGTCGTCGAAGACAAATGGACACCATGCGAATCAGATCAATGCACAATTGAACAGACCTGTGCGAATAACTGATTCCGGATGTCGTAGACGAATAGACACCAAGCCTGTAAGCATAAAAGTCATACAAATAAAAATCGTGCAAACAAAAATCGTACAAACAAAAATCGTACAAACAAAAATCGTACAAACAAAAATCTGTTTAATCCTGGGTTCATTAGGGAATGCTAGAATAGTTCCAAAATATCTGAGAAGAAATGTGTTGCGTGCGCCTATTCTCGTTGTCTATGACAGAAGACAGAAGTCCAGGGGCACAAGTTTTGCTTTCCAGAGTAGTAGTGAAAGGGAGTCATGCCCCAGGTAGTACTAATCCCTCGGTAATAATTATAATAAACAGGTCCCGTGATCGTTCGTTCTGTCAAACGTACAAGGAATCGGTCCTAATGTGCAATACTTAGATGGCGCGCTAATGGAAAGGATGGGATGTGACTCACTGCATCCTCGATCATGTCTAATATCCATCTTTAATAGATATCCGAAGAACTCGAATTTTCCGTTGTAGCGTCCAACTCGCGATAAAAAATACAAATTTCAGTCTATCTGTGAGGTTCAGCGTTAGACGACCAATGGCCAATGTATTAAATGAAACCTGACACTTACCTACCAAACCCTCCGAACCCTCTACATACTCCGTATATTTCCTAACATCGACGTGCCATAAATGACAGTTGTGGTTAGAGGAAAAATTAAAGTTATGGTTAAGACGATTGAAGTAAGTTGGATAGTGAGAGTAGTTAGTGACTTAGGTTGTTGAAACGCTAAAGAGACTATGCAAGTCTTTCGTCACAGACAAAAAGTGTAGGCAGCGACTTGCTGGAAGAAGCTCCGAAGAACATCCGTTTGCAAATCCTACTCCTACGATAATTGCCTTGCCTGACACGTTCATATCTGGGACTACTCCCTAACAGAACTACTGCGATGCAGGATCCATTTATTGCGTGATAGTGACGGTAATGGGACGCAGAACCCTTGAGTGCGGGACCACGAAGAAATGAACGAGTCATGTTTGTTTGTGCGCTACACCTCCAGCGAACGCATAAGGAGTTTGATTGACTCTCTAATGTTACGCGCTGTTTGTCTTCGACGAGACATGATCAGAATCAGATAAATGAAGCGATCAAGAGTGCCTGAAAATTCAAACAGCCTCACAGCGAGATAAAGAGATAGGGGGAAACAATGAGCAATTCCGGTAAATGAAAAAGAGATCTCTACAATAATTTGTGCTTGAATACTGAGCCATCGGTCCAACGCGGGTACCTTGGAAAAAAAAAAACACAGACGTCCGGAGGAGGACACAACGTGCAGAGAGGAGTACATAACTCCGGCAAACGAAAAAGAGATAGCAGGGCCGCACAACGTGGGGGACTTTGACAAAAAATCGCAGACATTCAAAGGGAACGGGCATTGCTGGAGGCGGACGCTGAGTAGGGCACGCCACTATGGCGTAAACGACTGATATAATACGCCGCTAACGCCACACAAAAAGGTGTCAAACCAAAAATACAACGCATTATCATTTAACACGACAATGTACCGAGGTACAGTGATTCCGGAGATATCAGGGCCGCACAACGTGGGGGGCTTTGACAAAAAATCGCAGACGTTCAAAGGGAACGGGAATTTCTGGAAGCGGACGCTAAGCACCATATAAGGAATTTTGAAGGTCGAGAAGAGCGGGGATAGCCAGCCAGGGACGTAGAGCTACGAACACGTTCATATTGGGGACTACTCCCTAATAGAACTCGTCGTTGCCGATGCCGAAGACGAATACCTGCACAGAACTACTTCCGTGCAGGATACATCCGTTGGGCGGTAGGCAGGGGTGATCTGAAAAGCCAGAGAGCTACGCACTGTTCTTCTTCGACGAACAGACATGAGAGTTGATAGATCGATCAGAGTGGCTGTGTTCAAATCGTAACAAGACGATTATTGAACACAGCCACGCTGATCGATCTATGGTATTCGTCTTCGGCATCGGCAACGACGAGTTCTATTAGGGAGTAGTCCCCAATATGAACGTGTTCGTAGCTCTACGTCCCTGGCTGGCTATCCCTGCTCTTCTCGACCTTCAAAATTCCTTATATGGTGCTTAGCGTCTGCTTCCAGAAATTCCCGTTCCCTTTGAACGTCTGCGATTTTTTGTCAAAGCCCCCCACGTTGTGCGGCCCTGATATCTCCGGAATCACTGTACCTCGGTACATTGTCGTGTTAAATGATAATGCGTTGTATTTTTGGTTTGACACCTTTTTGTGTGGCGTTAGCGGCGTATTATATCAGTCGTTTACGCCATAGTGGCGTGCCCTACTCAGCGTCCGCCTCCAGCAATGCCCGTTCCCTTTGAACGTCTGTGATTTTTTGTCAAAGTCCCCCACGTTGTACGGCCCTGCTTTCTCTTTTCCGTTTACCGGAATTCTGTCATGTTGTGTGTCCATATCCTATCGTCTTCCCCCGGACGTCTGTAATTTCTTTTTTCAAGGTACCCGCGTTGGACCGATGGCTCATTATTCAAGCGTAAATTATAGTAGAGATCATGCTAGAGCCTAGACCTCATGTAAAACTTATGTTCAACCCTCAACACAACTCAATGTCAAATCAGTCATTCCTTTTGTTGTATCTATTGCCTCACCCCTCGTCGAAGAAAATTTGCATTAATTCTATCGTAAACTATTCCGATTTACATATGTATTTTTTTCTCACATCCGTATCGCTTCTTGTCTTACAACGGACCCCACATTTTACCTTGAAAGACAAGCTCGCATTCAGCGCCCTCGTCCACCTTTTGTTATGCCTAGCCATACTGCTGCCAGTGCCTTGATAAAGCTTTTCTCATTTCACGGCGCTCCTTAGCAGTGGCCTGCCTGGCAGGAGCGTACTGGCATCTATCATGGCCTCTTCCCGGAAGACGACTCACAAGAATTCTGTTGATGTCCAGTCCTACTTCCGAGCATATCATCTCCAACCCACTGAAGAGAAGAAGCTTCACTTCTCATCCAACGCCAAGGGCTCTTCGGCCTATCCAGGACGTGAGTTCTGGAACTATTTCATCTATAAAAGATGGGACTCTTGGAATGTTCATACGGCTGTCATTGAGGAGCTCAAGGAGTTTGGCATTCACCCCCTCGATATTCTTATCTCCGAGAACAATCCTGATGCACCATGGCCTGCGGCCGATACATATCTTCCTATCATCCTCGACTCTCTCGCGCTGAAGTTATTCGGCGAAGAGGCGTTTCCGAATGGAAGCATCACCCTGAGACCGGCACTACGGGAAGCGTTTCTAAGTATTCCACAGAGGTCGTGGAACACGATCCGCATTCAAGTAACCAATATGAAGAAGAGTCCAATCGAGATAGAGACCGCAGCACTAGCCGCATTCAAAGGTAAGTCCATCCTCTGTCGCCCTTTATTTCTTTTTCTTAACCAATCATAGATCTTGAGACTGGAAAGGTAACAAAGACGAAAGTCTCGCGTGCCATCTGTGCCGTTGCCAAGTGGAGGGACACTGCCGAGCTCTTCCACACTACCGATAACATCAAGAAAGCCCAAGATATGCTTGCAGAACTTCAGACAATTCTAGAGGGTTTGGGAGCGAAGATCGAGAAGCGAGTAGCTGCGAAAGGTCGGCAGATTGTTGTATAAAATTTCTCCTCGCCTAATCGCATACCCAGGTCCTTCCAAGGTAAACTCTGCCGCCCTGCAGCTCTTAGCTACCAAAGAAGACATCAGTGACGTGCTTAACCTCTACCATGAGTACTTCGAGCAGGATTTGGAGGAGGATCAACCAATATCTGATGATCTTCCGGAAAAACAGAAGCTCAACGATTGCGGTGGCGATTTTGGCATGGAAAAGGAAGCGACGATGAGCGCTGTCTCTCTGGCTCTCGCCTTGGTTACAGGACAGGCCGGCCTCCGTCATTCAACACCATCTGTGACAGATCCGGGTTAACCCCCTGGGACAACTCGAGCACGTTCTCTGAGTTGAAACTGGATGCCCTCCCTGACCACCTCAAACCGTTAACCCTGCATTGGCACCAGCTTGCTGGCAACCATTCCATCGTACGATCGATCCTTTCCAAGAAAGCAGACCCCTCGCGCGTCCTTGGAATGCTCGTTGCAGATGAGGTCGGCCTTGGGAAAACAGCGCAAGCAATTGCAGTCATAGCGTTTTTCATGCAGGCTATCTACTTACAGCAGAGCCGGAGAAAGTATCCGCGCATGCTATGTAAGAGCACTTTAACATCTCTACGTCATTGACCAGCATGCTTATCCAAATTTATTCCAGCGAAACGGCCTTTTCTTGGTGACAAAGACAAGTTCCCGTCACTCCCACACCTCATCCTGTGTCCAGCTACCCTCATCGTGCAGTGGGTGAGCGAACTGAAGGTCTTCTTGCTCCCTGGGTCTGTGGATATCTTCGTCTACGACAGCCAAACCAACGGAGCAGAGTTCTGGAGTTCATTGGGACCCATGAAAAGCTCCAAGCTCCAACCACACAACCAGATTATTGTTGCCTCCCATGCAGTGCGTTGAGCTTTCAAGGAACCTCGGTCAAATTACTGACTACCTAATATTTCAGGCGTTGTTCAGAGACATGAACAACAACTTCCGTTTGCCCAAGAAGCATAAAAAAAGACAATCGACCCTGGGAATTGCCAACTACCAAAAAGTCCCTAGAGCACACCCTCTTGGGCCACTCCTATCTCACCACCATCGTTGACGAAGCACATTACATGCGGAACGCAGGAAACAGGCATACTAGCGCCTTAAAACTCCTTGAGCAGGCAACGGTGCGGATCATAATGACCACCACTCCTCTCCACACGTCATCAAAGGTGAGTCAATGGTATAAATACTCAATGGTAAAAGCGCTCAACATGCTTTCCTACTTCTAGGATATTGCGGCAATGGGTTGTCTTGTTGGTATACCTTACTTCTTCACCGAGGATTCCTTCTCTCAAGAAAGGGAAGACATCGCCTCATTTCGGAGAGCAAGGAGCCTGGACGATGATGGAGAGAGTCTGCTTGCTGAGCAAGTCCAGGCCGTGAAGCGCCTGCAGGGCCATCTCAAGGGAAATTTCCTCTGGAGGACTACAAACAGCCTCGACAACAAAAACAAGCCACTGCTGCCGCTGCCCCCATACCAAGAGATCCTGGGCGTAGTGACGTTGACCGAGCGAGAGACTGGCATCATTCAGGATCGAGCTGCCGCCGCCAAAGCAGCGTGAGTAGTACACCGTCCCATTTCTCCCTTCATTTCTCACCCTGTCCATAGTCTCGAACCGGCTAGTAACTTGGTGAAGATCCAAACGAGAGTAAGTTACTTATAGCATAATATGGCCCATTCTGACAGCCTCTTGTAGAAATTCTATCTCGAATATCGCACAGCCGTCGGGTATGCGAAGGAAGACGCCACCTCAAATTGGCCATCCTTCAAGACACTCGAAGAATGGATCCCAGTCAAGAGTATGAAAATGGACGTCTGTGCACAACTCTGTGCACATTACCTTACCCATGATCAGGTGGACGACGTATCCTTTGTGGACGGGAAGCCTGTCTTCCCAAAGATTGGGGTTAATCCCCGACACCCGCTTCAGAAGACACGTCGTATCATCATCTTCTAGGAGTTCTCCTCGATGGCACTTCTTTTACAAAACGTGTGTAACTCACCCTTAATTTATTTCATGTCTGACACGATCTATTTAGGTTTTACGCCTCTATGGGGTCCAGAGCGTTACCATCAATGGCAGGACCCCCCCAAATAAACGAGAGAAGGTGATACGGGACTTTCATAATGACAAGAACCCCATAAAAGTCCTCATCTTCTCGAGCGTCGCGGCTGCTGGACTAAACCTTTCTGTGGCCGACGTGGTTATATTCTTCGTGAGCGTCAGCATTCCATTTCGTAACGTTCATTCGTATTCATCGTAAAATGCGCAGGACCAGCCATGGTCTGCCCAGGATGAACGACAAATACGTGGACGAGCCCACCGCGGCATACCACCGCCAACCCCAGAAGAAGATGGTTAAAGTAATCTACTTACTTGCAAATGACTCGGCTGACCTTTTGATGAACGCCGTGGCACGAGGGAAACGTGATATGTCTGACGCCTTCGTCAAAAAGGAACTCAGAGAAGGTACGTCCCCCTACTCGTCGTTCTTACCTCTGGCCCTAAACGACTATTGTAGAGTTGGAAAAGTTGCTGAAGGGCTGCATTCCCAACATCCACGATGACGTGACATCCTCTCCACCTGTCAAGAAGCAAAAAAAGCAAAGGAAGCCTGTCATTGTTGACGAATTACCCTCTAGTAGCCAGCCGGATTTCATATTCCCGTCAGATGATACCTCTATACTCCAATCAGAGCCAGATGTAGGTACTTCGGAAGGAGAGGGGCTCAGTGATGCACCAACTTCAACTATGTCGGATCATGTCTCTCCTGAAGGTAAACCTTACGTGCTGCATACGGAGGGTTAACGCTAATTTATTCCTTATAAAAATTAAATTAGACGAGAGAGAGGAGAAGGAAGAAAGAGTACCCACAGCCAAACGCGGGAGGTTACCCCAGATATGAAGAAGGTGCCGTTCACAATTCATTCAGGGCTGAACACTACTGATAACATTGTACAGAACTCATCGCCTCGAAACCCCTTGTTTATGGGAGCGCCCCTTAAACTCTGACGAAGAAAGCCCTCCACCAAAATGTTCCAGACAAGGAATGATTGGTGATGAAGGCCGTGCTCAAATAATGGCTGTGCAGGTCCACCTCCAACAGCAGCCCATGACTCGTAAGTTTCCTTTCCATACTAGAATTGTTAGGAATGACAAACTCTTATATTTTATATAGCTTCTTTGGCAAGCCCAGAAGAGGAAATGACTGGGGAGAGAAATGCCGCGTCGACTTCCTCCCGTAGGTCTTTCAATTGAACTCAAAACGGTTAGAAGTAAACCAACGAGGCGCTGTTACAGCCATCCCAAATGCCTCATCAAGCCCAGTGGCAGAAAAAACCAAGGAGAAGTCCTCTGTGTCATCGTCGAACACTTTACCACGGCAGTTCCTCGCCTCTCCAGCAGAACAACGTACGTCAAGCCCAGAGTTACTTGTACAATCTATCCTGACAGCGTGCTAGCGGCAAGAACTTCTGCTTTGCCTGAAGCGTCAACGTCCAAGAAGATGAAGAAAAAATTCTTCTCCAAAAAACCAGCAACGTCAGAATCCAATCCCGCTCCGACGCCCATCGCCAAACCCAATCCCTTCGCCCAACATGGGGCTCCCAGTTGTCAACCAGGACGATTGGACGATGTTTCTGTTCCGCCAAAGTCTGCACTGAAGGGTAAACACAAGAAGAACCCCAAAGCCTGAGGTTATGGGATGCGACATGGATGCTAACCAACTCGGACAATTTTATTACTATCGATTTTATTCCCGTTGAGTTTTTGTCTAAGACGCTTCGTACATAGAGTATAATTGTTCGTCTGTGCATGTTACTTGTGTGTTCATGTTTTGTATCAACTTTTGTAACGTAAAATTCGTAAATGCAGCAGTCATTGGATGTTTGACGAGGATTAGGTAATCGCGGCCAAATTTAACACAGCCACCGTTATATTTGACAAGTTACAACATTAACGTTCATCATCATCCGCAACTCGCTGGTAGTAGTACCAGCGAGTTATTTCTTCTTATCTTTTAGGGCTTGGCCGTCGTCTTTGACGATATCGTTGCTAGTAGTAGCTGCGAGTCCGTAGTCGTCTGTTAACCCAAGGGATAGACTTTACGGGTCCTCAACTTGAACATACACTCGTGGCCGTCATCTTTGACGATCTGCAAATTCGTTGCTTGTACGGATCCTCAACGTACGGTCTAGGGCTCTGCCTCCTCTGCTCACCGCGCATCGTCAACGACGAATTAACTTCTATTCCTTCAGTAAGTATCGCTACGGCTATCTTTGTATTGTTTCCTCTACTAATCTGCCAGCACAGGCTGTCAAATTGGTCTCTCTCTGCACAACGTCTACGACGAATCAACACGTTCTATTCCTCCAGTAAGTACCCTTAGAGCTGTTTTTGAACGCGTTCTCCCTCAATCTAACCTCCTCCCTGTTGTTATAGCCGCACAATACTTACGTCGGATGGATCCATCGCTCTCGTATCAGGAATCAGGGAACAATCACTTATTTGAAGTCTTGCCAGAAGAAGATGAATTCCGAGTAAAGTACGCCCGGAAGGAAAAATTATACATTTACTGGGATCCCGAAGAATTTGGCCTCTGGTCCTCACCCAACATGCCATTCCTCCGCAAGCCTGTTCATCGCCCAAAGGAGGATGGCGACAAAGGTTTACTGTGGGACTACTACCGCAGGCCCCGCAAGATTCGCTGGCTAGATTCTATCGAGCCTTTCCTTGGCTTCTGGCCCTTACGCCCAGAGTGGATTGGACCATTCTCATGCCTTAATCTCATACCAGGCCGCCTCCCCGTAACCTGGTGGAAGGGTGGGCGGACGTATCATATGTACTCGGATGCGACCATAGCTTGGCAGGAGTTGGAGGGGAAATTGGTGCGGCTTGGGACTGGTCTCCTTCGTCGACATATCACAGCGCGGTATGAGTGGTCAGAGATCCGCCCCACCTCCCTCCCGTACGAATTCAAATATCTGGAGCATTTCAAAACATCAGATGAATGTGCCGCGGCCGTTTACCGATCTCGCAACGCCTTCATTCCGCTCACCGCGTTCGTATCCTTCACCATTGCCTTAGACATGGCTGCATACCCTCCGGTCGAAGGAACAACGCCCGACTGGCTCTTTTATGCTGAAAGTAAGCTGGGAATGGACCCTGTATGGCTTAGCGAGCTGGCAGAGTCCTTTGTCTGCAACTTCACACCGGGATTCCGTCCTGGATGTTATGTTCATGCAGGGACTACCTCGTACAAGGAGGCATTCCCAGCATACGTGGTTGCGAACGCCCCTCTTTTCTTTAACTGGAGCTTCCGTCCTCAGTATCTTCTCGATAATAGCCCCGTCTGGCGGTATCGCCCTTGTAGAGCTGAAGGGAGGCGTGCCATAGACTTGTACTGCAATAAATTGCCGCCCGCTGATGATCCTCGTGGAAGTATTGCGTTTTGGTACAATATAAATGGACCAGACCAATTAGTTACCTCGTTAACACCATCCTCTCCAGTACGGCTTGCGATTGATGAAGGCCCACAGGTCGTCATGGGGGATTCGCCCGAATCACCACCCCCATCTCTACAAGGGGAAGATGACTTTGCAGATCCACGAATCAAAGGACCTGAAGTCCTGCTGGCTCGTCTTGCCGAGGAACGGGTGGTCAGAATGCAAACCGAGACGGGCGATGTGGCTCGGCAGCGACAGCGGACTGAGCGTAAAGCCGAGGCAGAGAGGGTTGACAGGACATTAAGTAAACCGACGATCGGAGAAAATATGATTGTTTGGGTAGAGCACGGAGAAAATATACATTTGCCGTATACTATACCTGGAGAAAAGTGGGAGGATAAATGGTGTCTATATACACCAGAGGAGCGTCACTATTCGGCGGATTACAACGAATGGAATCTAATCAAGAACGGAGACTTCGACGATGCTGCTGGGCAGTTCCCGCTTGTGAATTCCTATACACGAACAATAGCCCCCGCTGAGCCTGCTCGCCTGTCAGATCTTGGGCCTATCAGTCAGGAACGGTGCCCAACCAAGACTGTAGAAGAACGGATCGAGAAGATGTGGAAAGTTAGATACTCTACAACGGACGACTCTACAGATGGGTGGAGCAATAGCGACGACGACGACGACGACGAGTACCACGACAGGATCAGCAGTAGCAAGAGAAAACGAAGCCAAGTCGCCCCCACACCACGCAAGAAAATCATCCCTCGAGACAACCGTACGGAGCCGCATTTAACGCAAGAAACCGCCGGGAAATCAGCTAAACAGAGCGACCCTTCCGTATGTTCTATTACAGCACGTTGGCCTATTCCAGATGCGAAAACTGTCCTGCGCAATAAATACAGGTACCTGATGACTGAGCCTTACGTCCTTAGCCCCCGAATGTCAGAAGCAATTGGTGGCGAGGATGGTGAAGTGGTCGAGGGCCTCTCGAAACCGTTGATTGCCCTGAAGAGGCTGGGGTTGGAATCCGCAAATCATACACCTGGAACAAGAGCATGCAGTGCCGATTTCTACAACTATTTTCAACTTGCGAAGGACCCCAAGCTTTCTCCTCCATCTTGGGACTTAGCGCCAACGCTCCGCCATGAAATTGTAGACCATGCTTACTTCCACTACTGCCGCGTCAATGACGAGCGCCACATCATTGGTGTTCGAGGAAAGCCGCTCGTCAACCAGTGGTATCTTCTCATTTTATATGACGCCCGTGCAGTCACAGAACTATTCTACCAGCAGCCTGAATCTATCGGACAGATGGTCCGATATCTGATCCAGCAAGGTATCCCTTTTTCAACCGCAAAGCCCGTTAGCAATCCACCTCGCACTCCGACTAACCACTCCGAACTCACCCTTGGCTACCGCCCGCTCAGCTACCGGTTCAGCCTCTCAGATTTTGCTTCTTATGAACGGAAAAAGGGTGACCTACTCTCTGGTTCTGCAGGACGTGCTGCACTTATGCAGGGTGGAATAGTATGGAGGCTGGCCATTGATACCGTACAACAGAAGAGGGTCACGAACGGTCCCGTATCAAGTGTAGCCTGGAGTGGAAAGAACGTCGGGGATCTGGATGGCCGTACTCTGGTTGATGACTACCTATCTCCGGCTGCAGAGGACACCATATGTGGCATGTACAGAGTCTATACTGGTATGTATAACTGATTTTCAGAGGTGAATACTTATAACACTACTATATCCCTATAGATCAAAAGTTGCAAACAGAAGACAGGTCTTGGTTTCCCAGGGCCTCAACTTGGACGGTGTCGGGGTACAACCACGGCTACTGGACGGCGGATAATGAGCAGTGGTACCAGAATCGATTGAGGGAGATCAAGGCTGGATCTGGGCCAAAAAATGCTAAGGAGTGGAGGGCTGCATTAAATACAATTCGCGCGGGGCCCGTTACAAAACTCAGGATGCGAGTCAACGCTGCTTGCGACAAATTCCTGCAAGGCGATATATCGTATTGGGAGCAATAATGTGTAAAGGGACATTTCTTGGGACTATTTGCAGCTCAGTCGGCCTTCATTACGTCCTGTACATAATACATTTCAGACCATACCTATCTCTATGCCTACTATTCCTGCTTTCCCTCCTCTAATTACGCAAAATAAATATATCGAAAAGGACATCTCAGTTAATTCAAGCGAATTTATTGTGATACTTCAGCGCTTCAGCACCAAGGCAGCAGCCATCCGTTGTCATTCATTCGGATTGCTTGTACGATACGCGATATCGTCATGTGATCAATATGTACGATTATTTTGTTTATTGTATTCAATGTTTAATCACAACTACATCCTCCGGCCGTCGTGCTTGACGATCTACGAAGTCGTTGCTAGTAGTAGCTCCGAGTTCGTAGTTGTCGATTAATAAAAGGCGTTTACAATCGCTCCTTAACCCGTCGTCTCTGACGATCGCGAAGTCGTTGCTAGTAGTAGCTGCGAGTTCATGGCCGTATATTATCCAAAGCAATTACTACGCGTAATATATTAACAACTGCTCGTGTGCGGCTTCTGCGGAACTCCTCTGCAGAATGTTCGATATAATACGCGTTATTTGTCAACAACTGCTCGCGTGCGGCCCCTGTGGAACGCCTCTGCAGAGTGTTCGATATAATATGCGTTATTTGTCAATAACTGCTGGTGCGCGGCCCCTGTGGAACGTCTGTGCAGAACGGCCAATTTAATTTGTGTTATTTATCAACCACTTCTTGTATGCAGCTTCTGCAGAGTGCCTTTGTAGAACATTCGGTTTAATACGCGTTTTAATCTAGGTTTGCGTAGAAAACCCGATATATAAACCCCTAAGGAATGCATCTGCAGTTCATCAAACTTGTAACTATGAATTTGTACTACTGTATCCCCAGAGTGGGCCACCAATGGCATTCCTTCCGAAATTCCACATTCCCCGGAGCGATCATTCCTACGCGCTTCGTGGTCATGTGATCAATACGTGTGTCAACGCGGCCTATTTACTTCTTTTCATCATCATCGACATCGTTGCTAGTAGTAGCAGCGATAATTGTCTCTTGTTATTTGGCGGTCATCTTAAACGGTCGGGAACTCGTGTCTAGTAGTAGCTGCGAGGCCAGAGTCGCCTGTTATCCTAGGCGATTTCCAGGCTATACGCGGTTAGGATCCTCAACGTACGCTTTTGGCCACGTCCTTGACGACCTGCAAAAATTATACATCCTCCACGAATGCTCTGGGACTCTTTATCCTCTACTCACCAAGCGTCGTCTACGACGAACTAACACATCACCACTACTACACGTTTGTGTCGACTATACTAACAAATGCCGGAAATGCACCCCGAGAAACCGAACAAGAAAAGGCCAATTGAAGATGGTGGACGCGGGGAGGAAGGGGATAAGGTCACGCAGGAGGATTTACCAGCTCCCAAAAAAAAACGCGTGCATCGTGGATCGCGAAGTATCAAGTCTCGAGAAAAAAGGCTTAAAAAATACGTTGACAGTGGTGGGCCAGAACGGTCTAGAAATACTATCAATAACCTTACCGGTAAGAATTTTAGATGTGATGAGGCTACAGGACTAATTAATTACTGCGATAGAAATTCATCATCCGTCACACTATCCCTACGAGTTTGTCCATGCTAGCAAAGATCAGCGTAAAGTTAAAACCACGATACGCAAGGAATACCCTGATGCTAAGTATCCCGAAAACCTCGCCATTATGCCCTTGGGTCCCGACGGAATTCTACGGGTACCGACACCGCGGTCCTATCTAGTTAAGGAACCCAATCACCCTCCATATCTAATCCTTCGCCTGGTTCAAATTGTCTCCCAGAGGAAGCAGTCGGAACTTCTTGCTGCTTGGGACCAGTTGAAGGCCACAAGGCCGAAAATTTATCTCAAAGACCAAGCGCGCTCGACTACGCCGGCATATCACTTTGGCGTGTGGGAGGTAACATCGCTTGCCCCATATATAACTCGGGAAAGCAGGGATCAAACGCCAGAGGCGATTTTGGCAATCGACAAGCTGCTGAGGTTGGTAAAGGTGGAAGTGGTACCCAAAATCATTAGTATGCTGAAAGAGTACCTGCCTGTTCAGTGGAAACATCAACAAAGGTGGGTTAATTTAATAGCGAGAGATTCCCATGTCCACCGACTACGTTACTTTTCTAGGGCGCATAAGCGTGTTCAAGCTTGGCTTGGGGAGCAGCTTGCGCTTCGTCCTGCGTTGGATTTCGGCGGGGCTCCCTTCACATTAGCAGTAAAAGAAGGCGTTAGTGACAAGATCCATATTGATTTCAATGACGGCAAGAATATGATTACATGGATTTTTCCTGTTGGAGAATGGGAGGAAGGGGCAGAATTTGTGGTACCCCAGCTAGGAAGAAAGGTGGCTGTTAGGCCTGGACAAATGATTGGGCTTATGGCAGGTGTAATTGCACATTTCACCACACCTATGACAACAGGCCGGCGTGTTATATTTACGTGTTTTACTGACCAACTTTTGTGGCAGCATGATGACCTTCCTCCTGTTATTATCGGCTAAAGTACAGCACCACGCAGTTCCAGTTGTCGTCATTTATTTTTTTGTTCACTGTCTCACGTACATTATTAAAGCTTCAAACGCTCTTGCGTTATATTCGTTTTTCAGTCATAATAGGACAGTGGGAGTTTTGAACAAAGATGAAACATGCTTTACTCGTCGTCCACGATGTTTCCAACTTGTAGGTATAATTCGTAGGGAGTACTTTACGACCTGTACATGTTCCCTGAAACACGTAGGTCATTGACATTTCGGACAGATAAACATTTTCGTCACAGATGTTAGGGTGCACGAGTGGTTACGGTATGTCCTGTACCAGCTGACGTGGATGTTACAGACTCAGTTACCTGCAGAACAAGTCGTCAGAAACGTTCGGGATACAAGAGTAATTTTGTAGTCGGTATGGTACGTGAAATACATTTCTTCTTGGACGTTCCGGACTCGAATAAAAATTTTTAGCAGTAACGGTGCATGCTGTATATGCGTCAGAGACATTACGGATACATGAGTAGATTGGTAGTGAACACAGTACGTATTGTACAGATTGTCATAGACATTCTGGACGCACGGAGTAATCTTGTAGTAGGTAACGGTATGTGCAATACCGTTTCTCCCTAGACATTCGAGTACTCATATATGATGTTATAGCGTGTATGGCGTGTGCTGTAAAAGTCATCGAAGACGTTACGAACGCATGAGTAACTTTGTAGTAAGTGCGGTACGTGTTGCACAAATCGTCATGGACATTACGAACGCAGGGGCAACTTTGATTTGCGGTAAGCAATAACATGTCAAACATTACATGAATGTTGAAATCCTAATAAGGTAATTTGATGAAAGTTGTCCTGTCAAGTTCATTCGCAACGTCATCTACGACTACAATCATCCATCCATTCACATGTCGAGAAACTTCGTCAATTCCTTGGCCAAATACCAAGCTAAGCTCATCGAACTCGAGGGTTTACGAGAGGAGGAGAAAAGAATAAATGAGGCTGTTAAAAAGGCGGAGGAAGAAATAGAGGCAGCAGGGAAAGCCATCACCTACGGCGAATATGAAAAGTCAATGGAACAAGAAAAGGCGGCAGGGAAAGTGAAACAAGAGGAGAAAAGAATGGCTGAGGCTGCTCCAAAGGCAGAGGAACAGGCAACAGGGGCGAAGAAGATGAGCAAGAGAGCATCGAGGAGGGCTAAGAAAGTGTTGAAGAAGCAGAAAGCCAGGGAGAATGCCACTGGGGAGGAAGCAGAGGGAAGCGGAGAGCCGATGAAGAAGAGGGCGAAGTTGGACGCGTAGAGGCTGCCGGAGTGGAAAGAAAGAATGAGACTGTGGTAGAGAAGGAAACTGCAGCAGAGTGGGATGGGAGTGAGGGCTTTCCTGTCTTCAAATTTTCTTTAGATCGTCAGGAACTTTTTGCTAGTTGTCTGGTATCCTTCGCAATTTTCAGGTTATGTGTGTTATGAATCCGCAATGTACGCTCTTGGCCGTCGTCTTCACCGATCTTCGAAGTCGTTCAAGGTACAAAACTTCAACGTACGTTCTGAGGCTCTGTTTCCACTACTCACCACATGTCATCATGATAATGGTAAGTTCTGTACATGTCGTCAAAGGTGTTACGAATACAAAAGTGAAAATTTCCAGTGCGTAGCATATGCGCTGTATATGGTTCTCGAAAGGTAATTGTCATTGAAGTTCTGCAGACACACGAGTAATTCTTTAGGGAGTATGGTATGTGCAATACATTTCTTCATAGGAGTTCCGGACTGAGGAATAAAATTGTCTAGCAGGTACCATGCATGCCATACATGTCTTCATAGACATTATTGACACCCAAGTAATTCATTAGCAGGTAAGGTGGGTTTCGTACATGTCTTCAGAGACGTTCTGGACTTTTGAATTAAATTTTTAGCGAGAACGATAGATGCCGTGGATGTTGGCGTAGACGTTATGGAGACATAAGTAAATGTGTAATGATTATGGTACGTGCTGTGCATGTCGCCAATGTTCTGGGGTCACAAGTAAAATTTATAGTAGTGACAGTCAGAGTTAGCGATTCAAGGGCGATTCACGTTGGGGATTCATCAGTGATTCAGAGACGATTCAACAACTGAAAACAAACGAGAATCGTCCAAAATTCTGAATCGTTAAATCGCCTCCAGAGGCTATTCGACATCCTGAATCGCGATTCACTTGACGATTCACATCCTGATGAGTCTTTCATCTACTATTTTAAATATTGACCCGAAATAGGACTTTTTTGATGCGTACTAACACTATTGTGGTCGGCATTGGGGCGAGGGGGTGTCACATGATCAAATTACCATATAGGGATGGTTAGTTAGTCCAGCTCTTGAGCTCTTAAAAAAATTTTTTTGGTAACATAATTTATTGGGATTCACAACGGTAGGATGCAAGGAGTCTTAGACATTCATTACACATAAGTCCGTCAGATTCTCCGTTGAAGTACCTTTAGCAGAGAGACCTTCCAGAGAGAAAGTCATTTGTAAAGTGATAGCTCCAGGGAGTTTACTAGCACGCATATAAGTGGCAGCATTAATGAATGTGATTTCAGGGGCTTGGAGTTTAGGAGTAGGAGGTGTTTTGGGAAATGAAGGAGTTGGTGGAGGAGTTTCTGCTGGAAGGTTCAGGTTTGTGATTGGTTCTGGCAACAGAGTTGCTTCACCGGTGGACGTTGGGGGTGCTGGACCTCTATGAATTGTAGAACAGAATGAGATTTGGCCTGAAGTCCAGTCAATCAATGGATTGTATTGCTTCAGCCAATTGTAGCCTAAAACTGCAGAACAGGAAGAGTCGAGCGGGGTTACATAAAATGTCATATTGAACACTCCATCAGATGGAAATTTAATCGGGAGCTCCACAGTCTGTGTAATTGTGGAATTTGAAGATCCATCAAATAAGCGGAGTCTGATCGGGGTGACCAAAGTAGTATTGATCCTATGATCAGATACAAACGATGAGTCAATAAAACAGTGCGAGGAGCCTGAGTCGATAAGGGTTTTAGTTGGGATGGAATAGGTCGGGAATGTAAGGTTGACAAAAAGTGAATCGGGGTCGGAAAGAG
>QLOJ01006005.1:0-24389 GCA_003313625.1 Tricholoma saponaceum
TTCTTAGGTGAGAAATCTCATCCTGGTTCTTTTTCTTTGGTGCAATGAGTTTGGGGCTGATTGTTTTGTCGTCGGCAGATAGTCTGCTGCTGGTATCAGTGATCTATTGTTGTTAATCGTTATGTTTTTGTATTCGGTTATCTTGGTTTTTCGTTCTTCAATGAGCGGTGATTCTTTAACCCTACAACTCAAATTTGACATTCGCATTCGTGTATCCCTCCTCACCTTCCCGCCCCTCACCCAAAACATCAAAACACCATCCGTTTTATGCTTTATCCCAATTATGCTTCTACTGATTTACTGCAAATCGCAGTTTTACCTAATTTCCTCCCCCTTTGAACGTTGGTACTACTTACCACACGCTCTTTTCACCTTCACCTTCACCCTAACCCCCCCCGCATCCTTACACTCTGGAGTCTGGATCCCCTACATTTTGACAGAACCTGTAACACATATTGTAAAACTCCTGTATGCGTGTATGGTCAATTAGTAGCAAGTTGTGTGGGCTTAAAGTCCACCACTCCTCCTTCCTACTGTATTGTGTTGCCAGTGGATTTTTGAGCTATGACTTTGAGATTGCTCAGTTGCAAGGCGCCAGAGTATATTTTTTCGCCAGTGGTGTTGTAGATGTTCCCTTTGGTAATCGGATCCAGACATTACAGGGTATATTGCTGCACCAAGGAATGAGATATATTCCAGAAGCACTGCGATGTAGTTGTAGATCTTTCTTTCATGCATTGACACGGAAACTCGATCAATGCCTCGAGGTTTCTGTTTGGGGCGGGAGGTGGGGGAGACACGGTGGCACTGTTGTATGATATTGAGTGCAATTGATATTAATCTATTCATGTTTACAATCGCTGTGTACGTCTGCATTTGGATATAATAAGTACGGCAGCAATTCATATGAGGCACGTACATTAAAAATAGAAATAGGTAACGCGGCAGTTCATTATGCATGATAATCGATCCAGCAATCAGATTCACTAGACTGTTACACTGATAGTGGGGACTTGGTGCCACGGTATAGCTTGAGGCAGATGATAAGAGTTGTGCTGCGCTATCTACATCTAGCTGGCACAAGCATGTATAGAATAGGGCGTAGGGGAAGATGAAACTTGATTGGTATCGATCATGAGGAAGCCTGAAGAGATTGGGTGCGAGGCAAGATCTGACCATATGATATTGTCGCGGGAGCGAGGAGGCTAAAATGGATCACGTAAACGGATTTTCTATTCCCGCGTAGTTCGGATAGTAGACACGGCGAACTCGTTAACATGTTGTATGTTGATGCTCTGCAATACCTTGCTGAAAAAACCATTACTATAGTATGCAACTTGGCGATGTGATGCCGCTGAGTTCCAAATGAGGACACTGTAATCTACGCATTAACTTGAACATGGGGAAGCAAGATCTATTCTTAACGTATTCTCCACAGTTTAACTACATTCATCTTCTTTGATGTCAAAGCACTAGCTTTGATCTCGCGTACCCACCCCATTTATGTACTAAGTAGCCCACCCATTGCTAGGTTTTTAGGGTTGCAGGACACGGAGATCCAAATTTTGGCACCGCCGATCTCCGAGTCCGCGAGATATTGTATACCGTGTGAAAGCATCCTGCTCGTCCTTTTCAAATGAGCCAACGTGTTGGCTCGATCCTCAAGTGTCATGGGAAGCTCACAACGACAACGTTGTGGGGGCCTCTTTTAACAGTGGTTGCTTTCGAACGAAGTTCAAACTTGAACCGTACTGGGGCTGGACAGAACGGCAGCAACACTGTACAGTTCCGCTGTGGAACTCACAAAATAGAATCCTTTGCATGCCGATGGAACGTCAATCCAAAGTCTGGTTCAACTTGTTGAATAAGGCTCCTACGCCTTGCATAGATGGAATAGGGTCTGTCACGGTGAACAGATGACGTTTAAGATTCCGCAAAAATAGCTATCCGAGTCGCCATATCAAAAGTGACCGGTAAGTCAAGAATATAGCGAGAGGTCAATTTCCGACTTCTCGAATGAAATTTGACAACTTATCATCTGCCGTAACCTAGTCACTCTGTCTGCACCACCATGAAATTACCGCCACAGGAGGAGGATCGAGCGCTGATCAACGTAGCCCAATCTTCTGGTGTCGATGACTCTTGACGACTCTTTCGAAATTCGAAATTCTAATCTTGGGAGGAGCCACACTTCTGGGACGCTTCTGACCAGATTCCGTAACATTGTAAATCGGCTCACACTCTATCCAGACACAAGGTTTCTGAAATCGAAGTCGAATCGAAGTCAAGACTGCTTTTCCCTGCACACGACATTCGAGTTTTTAACCAGGGGGAGTCGTTGTTCCTGCGTCCGATCCGGAGTACATCCATCGCAACCCTGAGGGCACTTGACACAGAATGGAATCGCCATTTTCTGCAACGATATGCCGCCAGACTACCATATTATATTTAAAGGGAATATCTCACCTGCTGCCCCCAACTGTTTCCTTCCAGTCTGTTCAATGCCTCCTTGTCTTATCTGTGATCGTAACTTCGCTAACCGGGAAGCTCTTGTTCAGCACCTTGCAACCTCCTCTGCCTGGCACCCGTTCTGTGAAACCTGCAGCAGGCGCTTCATCAGCAAGGAGGCATGTGACGGCGTAAGTTTCCGTACTTCATTCCTCCAACTCCGTCACTGAAGCATATCTCATAGCATATGCTGGCGAAACATCCGCCGATGTTTCCTTGCAACATCTGTCAACGCACATTCAGTGCACAGTTCGCCCTCGAAGACCATTATCGAGGTTCCGCTGCACACCCGAACTGCGTCAAATGCGGAAAGGGGTTCCGTGATGCTGCTGGACGTGAAGAAGTGCCTCTCACCTTTGTTCTTGGCATCACATCATATTGACTTTTTTGGGCATGCTTAGCATCGGAAAACCGCTCACCCTCCCTGCTCTCGTTGTGAGGACAAGTCTGTCTGCGAGGAGACAATCGAAGAGCATTACTTACTATCTGAAAACCACCCCTCCTGCACTCCCTGCAAGATTGGCTTCAAGGACGAGGCCTCCGAGACTCCAGTAAGAGCTATCCCGCTCAATGTTATGATGTCATGATGTCATGACCCTGATTGTTCTTTGTGATGTAGCACTCTTTGTCGGCCCACCCTGAGCGGTGTTGTACCTCCTGTCAAGAAGTTTTCGAGAGTGTCGACACAGTACAAACACACTACCTGATGTCCTCGAGGCACAAGACGTGCTTCGCTTGTAATATAGGCTTCCAAAATGACACTGATTTCTTGGCGGCAAGTGCCTTCCATATTTCGTTTTTGTCCCGCTGACGCGCAACAATGTCAAATAGCACGTTCAGGCACTCCACGCAAAACTGAGTGAAGGGTCTAAAAATGAAGATCTCGTCGACTCCAGGATGACAACAATGCCGGTTCAAAGCCGCTTCGCCATGGCCCCTCGTTCACGAATATTCCCGGTAAGTCCATCGTGCGCGGAGGATCATTATGGATTTGGGAACATAAATTCCAGGAACGCCCCGACACCGGAAACGCTTGGCGATCTATGCTAGATAAAAACACTTTGCCCCCTCCTGGAAGAGCGGTCAATGCTTTATGGGCATCTCAGAGAGTATGTCCTGTGTTCCACCTATTCCACTGGTAACAACTCATTAATATCCTGCTCAGAACCTGGAACATAATAAATTATCTCCATATCAGTCACGTCGTGAGGAAGGTTTCAATTTTGCTCCAGCTCGAACTCGTACTGGCCTGCCACTCGGGTGGTCGCCTGCGAGGGTATAGTGTGTTGGAATGGCAAGCATCTACCCGCATTGTGCTGGAATCTCATATGTGCCATGTACGTACTATGCCGCCTCCTGTGTCTTTCAATCATTTTGTAGTTGCTCTAATCCAAGCTTGACCAATAATGTGACCTGACGAGAAGGAATTTCAACGGCCATGTCAACTTAAGGCTACTCTCGATGCGAACCACTAGAACGTGTCTGGTACGGGCAAAAACCCATCTGTCGCTCGAGGACCTTTCTGTCAAACTCCGCAAATTGTCTAATCCATCACCGGCGAATTTGAGGATACTCAGATTGAAATCGAAAGTTCTGCGTATGCCTCCAAGTATCTTCCATCGGCACCGGGCGCACTCGGGCGATGTCATTTTTGTCGCAGGGCAGGACCGAGTTATATACATAGCCATGCTTAAGGAGTTGTTCACCGAAAGGAAGAGCAAAGGCAAATTGGGCTGATTGACTTATTTTCCCTCGTAATCAATGACGCTACTATACCGATGGATTTTTTCGCTCTCATAGAGCAACCGCTTCTAGTATCAGTAGACCTCATAACGTGGTGTAATCATTGAATCCTATTTATTCTCAGTTGTGGTGAATCTTGCGTACGAGTTCTGTGGTATGCGGCTACCAGCGTCGTCGTTCCGTCGATCACTTTATCTAAAGAATTCAAGTCTGATTCCAGTTCTTTTGCGCCATGGAGGTGATGGTGGCAACCACGCTGGCAGCTATGATTTCTCTTCCTTGGTTGTATTCTATTCGTAATTCACCTCAACCTATCATTTCTCTTCTTCTCCTCATCCACTCACTCTCAACTTTACACACTCTTCTTCTCCGTCCTCCTCCAAACTTATTCTCTGCACTTCACATCCCTCTCAACACCCCCACCGATGTCATCCGTGCCGTTCTCATACGACACTCTGATCTCACACCCGAACTCGAAGCTCTCCTAAAACGCTTCGCGTCCTTTGATACACGTACATTTTACCCGCGTTTCGGTCACAATGTTCTTGCCAGCTGCACATACTGCCAATCCTTTGACGATTTCGCGCTCTATGCCTTGCCGCGGCCTCTTCTCGCGTACATACGCGAAGCTGCATTCATAGGGGTACGTGTTCGTTGTTGCACCAGTCGCTCGTCATGATTTATCCCATTCCAGCTGATAACTCTCCCTTCTTCTACTGCACCTCTTCGCAAGCCAGCAGTGGCAGGCCTCGCTCTAATGGGCCTCACAGAGGCTTATACCCTCCTCACAGTCCCTATCACAATCCCCCTTCGAGGAAAAACCGAAAACATTACAATGGTACTCTGTCCCTTCACCTCCACGCTCGCCTCTTACTAACCCACAACACCAGTGGCACGACACCCTCTTCACAGCTCGCCACATCATCTTTCTCCTCCTCCCCCTCCTCATACACTTCCTCCCGCGCATCCTCCAACACTACCACCTCCGTATCCCCTTCCTCTACATCCCTAATGCAGGCCCAAACACAGACCCCACACTCCTCCTAGCCCAGACACACCAAACACTCACGCACCTCCTTCCAGCACTACACGTCCTCAAATATGCACATGCCGCAAGTATGCGTGTTCCTGCCCTCCGTGCGCGTGTTGGCACGTGGTGGGCCGAGGAACGACGCGTCGGGGGTTGGATCCTCAATGATGGGGAATATGGCGCCCAGAGTATCAGTGTGAGGAACGTGGCTAGGGGGTTGGGGGTTGGGTTTGATGAGGCTGGGGAGGGGAGGGAAGAGGGGAAGCTGAGGGCTAACGCGAAAACGGCGGTGGGTGGATTGATGGCGGATGGGTTGAGGCCGAGCCAACATTGGCCTGTTCACCGAGGCCCCTGAGATGGATTGCGTGGGTGTATAGATTAACTTGTTTTACTGATACAGGTTTGTTGTAGAACGATAGATGTGTGGCAGGCTTTATGATGTTTTTGATAAAACTCAGTATACCCCGTATAATTTCCTCGATAAAACTACTGCATCATATAATCTCGTTGTTGATTGAACCTCCACCTTTTTCTCTGTGACATCAATGGTCGAGAGCAAATGCATAAAAAGTAATACGTCTAACACATGCAGATTAATTCCACAGAAGACACATTATACATATTAGCGAACGGTAGAATCAGGACCGAAAGCAATGAAAGTCCTGCATAGGTAGGTATGAAGTGCTCATGAAAATACGTTACGCGTCATGAATGCCATTAATAGATGCTAAGCTTGGGGTGGGGTACGGATGGCTAGCAAATAAATCGTGAAAACAGCACAGCGCCGTCAACCCCGACTCTCTAACAAGATGGTACTCTGAGTTCTTCTTGAATGGCTGCCACCCCAGCCTCAGTGAGAGCGGCGTAACCTTTCGATATATCTTGCTCAAAGTATTGAGGGACGAACCTGCATCCACTATCAGCACCCGTGAAGCTGAAAGAAGGTTGACAACAAACTCACTCTATACCCTTCTTCTTCCTTTCCGCGGCGTCGTCCCTCTGCTTTTGCTCTATAGTGATCTTTGCCCTTGTAGCTTCCGAGAATTCCTTCTTTAGCAAATTATCAGTGACAGACTCCCACAACTTCCTGCTCTCAAACGGCAGCTGTTTCTCCAGTGGCCGAACAAACTTGGGTATCACCTCGAGAGTAGAAAGGTCTATTAATGTCATATATTCGTCGTCAGGGTGGCTGACATCAGCCTTGGAGGCAGAGGCGGATGTGAAGGTCGATCGTGGTAACGTCTCGTGAGAAGGCAGGGGAGAGGACGCAGAAGATGAGGTGGTGTGTGGGTACGAGATAGATCCAACACGTCGCCACCGGATGTGCCCTCTCCATGTCCCGTCGAATGCTGCGACGACCCGGGATTGAGGGACATGTTTGACTTTTGTCCATTCTTGATATTGCGTTTCGCCCTCGAAAACAGTGTGGATCACACCTTCTACAAGATATCGAGCTCTACCAAGCCAAGACTAGCGCAAATGTTAAATGGTGTGTTGTGGTGATAAGAGGAACCATACCTCTTCCTTGTACTCAGTGATAGTCCTGAACCTCAGCCCATGCTTCCCTCCCGTACACGTAATTATAATCGAATCGCTGACAGTCACATAGAAACTTCCTCTAAGAATACCATTAACAGACGCGACTGGATGCGTGATCTGGTATGTTTCGCCCCGCCCGTGGCCGCCGGTGATATTAAGAAAGAGACCCTGGTTGTATTCCCCAGGATACACCTTCAGGGTCGTTCCAGAGACTTTAGCGGAAATCTGGTCAATTCCACATAACTCAAGCGACCGAGCCGGGCACGAAGCATAAAACGCCGACACTGGTGGGTGGTGCGAAACCTGCTCGGTAAGAAACACCACTCGCAGCTGGGACGACTCCGATGCGTTGCCATTGAGACTAAGGTTGGACATTCCGTCAGCGACGTCAGCTTGCGCGGGTTGGGGAGTTGTGGGCGCGGTTGATGGGCTCTTCCCTGGCTTTGAGAGGGTGCTCAACCCGCTGCGGGTGCTTTTTGAGCTTTTACCGCTTTTCACGCTGGCTGTTTCCGAGGTAGTCGAGTTGGCATCTAAGAACTTCGATGGTGCGGCGGGTGTGGTAAGGTTGTACGGTGTCGGGGTTTGAGTTGCATCATCCATGTGGATGACGGGAGTGACATCCCAATGAGCTCGGAAGTGTTCACCAAGCACAGAATTGTAGGGCTTGCATACTTTTCCATGCTGAGTACACGTGGAATGAGCAGCAAGAAGAGCAGATGATGATGGAACTAACAATAAATTTAAGCTCTTTAGTGAAGGTGAACCTCAACACGGCCAACATGCGTTCAAAGGGATCATCAGAATCGTTGATTCTGCTTCCTGTGTTAGAGCAGGCACGTTGTTCGATGAATCACAACTCAACGCAGCAAATATATCTGGTCTATCCAGATAATGCCAGTACTCGAGGTTGGGTATTGGCTCCATCAGCGAAGCTGGCAATGAAAGACGCCTGCGTTGATCATTTTTATTTATACTCAGGGAATGGACAGCGAATGAAACAAACATGGCAGCGATATCCTTGACGCCCAAGCATTTTTTCACGAGCTGAACGATCATCTTGACCTTGCCACCTTCACCAGATTCCCCTGAATCTGGAACAGAGATAGGAGCATCCTCTTCGATGGGTGAGTTAGCAAGACTGTCGGTTGCATCGTTGTTGGCCATGATAGAATAGATACTAGGATAGATAAGAGAGAATCTTGTGACGAAGAGAGAAAATAGGCTGGGAATATTGTGGGATGAAGAGGACTGTACAGTATAACGAATGGAGCACGGAGCGATGCGAGTCTGAGCCAATCAGGGAAGCTCCGACATCATTGCCTGGTGCCACCCTCCCACGTTCGTCCATCCACCATGTAATAATGAATTCGAATTATATTCATTACTCTTCGTAGCTATGGCCTGGCTAGCCACCCCCTCGTTACATATTTTATAACACTTTCATCTCAGATCTCTCGGTGGCCGACTCCAAACATGCAACGTTGGTATGTAACACTAACATCTATCGACAATCATGATGGTTTATAACATCGAGCGAAACGAATCAGAAGCTGTTGTCCCTATGCGAGCTTATGATCAAAGACGATAATAAGCGAGCAGGCATCCATCTGATATGAAACACCTTACTGAGGGCTAATCAATTAGCATACGTCACGATAAAGTTGAGCATACCTCCCACAGAACTTGAAAAGAATGGCACAAACATGGAATCCACATGCAATTCACGTTCCTTCGCCTCGATGAATGTCATTTAGAAGACCTCACTTCTGTTTCAAGAGTTAGACTATGGTCAACCCTGCTTCGCCGACATCCTTGGCACCGACTTCATCGGACAAGGCACTCCTAGCCCTCGGCATAATCCGCGCCTCCATCTGACCCGTACCGCCCGTCTTGGGAGGTAGAGAAGCGCTCACGATCGTGTCAACGTAGACGGTTCTACGACAGCAGAGATGGAAACACATCGACCAACATCGACCAAAGAAACATGGCAGCATCTGGATGAAACGGATTCGAGTGAAGTGGAAGAAGGGGTGTGCATAATCGATGCCAAAGGGGTTTGATCAGTTGGGAACGATACGTCGGCAGAAATACTTGGGGGAACTTCAATATAGCTCTCATGTTACAGACATCTCGCCCACAAGTTTATTGCGCCCCAAGTCTAGGGAAGGACATGGCTGGGATTCCATAGAAGTCGAAGAATAACGAGTGGCTGCACCGTATGGCCACCAGGCAATTTCCCTACAATAAATCCGACATTTATCGACCCTGGAGTATGGGAAGAAGAATCGCCAGCATGAGGCAGCTGTGCGATAGCACGGAAAACCCATGGTTATATTGGGAGGCTGCCACCAAGTTGACCCACACTCATAGCCGTAGCTGAAGCGCTGCCAGTGAGGATATGAAGTCCACGAGGCGCAAGGAACGAAAGGAAATCTCGAGATGGTTCGAGTTGGCACGGACAAGCGCCAAGTTACTTTCTGATCTATACAGTTAGCATTCCAAAGAAAGCCTGTATTTGCCGCTTTCAGAAAGACATACAGCATGGACTTGCTGTTGAGTGGCTTGCTAAAAACACTGAAAATAGGGATCAACAAAGGAGCGTCATGTGATGCGTGAAGAGACGCGTACACCCTTGTCTCTATACCTCAGCTTCCTCAATTCTGCCTCAACCATGCCAGTCGCAATCAGAGCCCCGCTAGCCCCAGGGGGTATCAAGTCCTATTATCAGGCAAAGATCGAAGCCGCAGAGATCACAATAAACCAGAAGACCCAAAATCTACGACGATTGGAGGCGCAACGGAATGCGCTAAACGCTCGA
The DNA here is from genome assembly GCA_003313625.1 of Tricholoma saponaceum. Lineage (NCBI taxonomy): Eukaryota > Fungi > Basidiomycota > Agaricomycetes > Agaricales > Tricholomataceae > Tricholoma > Tricholoma saponaceum. The sequence continues at coordinate 9,639 of QLOJ01006005.1, forward strand.
GGTGTGTTTTGTGATCCTGATACTGAAGAATTTCCGCTTATTGTCCCAATTAGTGCGACTACTAAGAGAGGAACTACAACTGCTCCACGAGCCCGGAAGTTATGTCGGCGAAGTCGTCAAAGTAATGGGAAAGAACAGGGTACTAGTGAAGGTCCAACCAGAAGGGAAATACAGTACGTCTGTATCATCATTTAATAACCCATGAACCTCATGCATATTGCCTAGTCGTCGATTTGGATTCCGAAATCGAAATTTCGTCACTCACACCTACGCTCCGCGTTGCTCTTCGATCAGACTCCTACACGATCCACAAAATTCTGCCAAACAAAGTCGATCCTCTCGTTTCACTCATGATGGTTGAAAAGGTTCCTGACAGCACATATGAGATGGTTGGCGGTCTCGACAAGCAAATAAAAGAGATCAAAGAAGTCATTGAGCTACCCGTCAAACACCCAGAGCTTTTCGATGCTCTCGGAATTGCTCAACCGAAAGGTGTGCTACTATATGGGCCACCAGGAACTGGGAAAACACTTCTGGCCCGTGCAGTGGCTCATCATACGGATTGCAAGTTTATCCGTGTGAGCGGAAGCGAGTTGGTTCAGAAATACATTGGAGAGGGTAGCCGAATGGTCCGCGAGTTGTTCGTCATGGCCAGGGAACACGCACCAAGTATCATTTTCATGGATGAGATTGATTCCATTGGTAGCTCAAGAGGAGAGAGTGGAAGCGGTGGTGGTGACTCGGAGGTCCAAAGGACGATGTTGGAGCTGCTCAACCAGCTCGATGGGTTCGAAGCGACGAAGAATATCAAGGTCATCATGGCCACCAACCGAATTGGTATGACGCTTGTTCGTATTGCTTTCAGTTTGTTGTGCTGAAACAGCACTTCAGATATTTTGGACTCTGCCCTGCTTCGACCAGGGCGTATTGACCGTAAAATCGAATTCCCCCCTCCAGGCCCGGAGGCTCGTGTATCTATTCTAAGGATTCATTCGCGAAAGGTAGTTTTCTTTTTGATATGCCGTAACACGTCAGTTGTAACGTCGGTTGTTAGATGTCCTTGCAACGAGGTATCAATCTCCGTGCTCTCGCCGAGAAGATGGGTCAATGTTCGGGTGCTGAGGTCCGCGGTATATGCACAGAAGCCGGTATGTTCTGATTTAACTCCTAATATGAACGGCATCGATGGACATCCTGACTCAGGCATGTATGCCCTGCGTGAACGGCGACAACACGTTACACAAGAAGACTTCGAGTTCGCAGTTGCCAAGGTCCGTCACTTCTATTTTTATCCCCCTGACGTGCATTCATGGCCTGAGCGACGCTAACTCCTGTTTCATACAGGTGCTGAAGAAGAACCAGGAGGGGAATACATCTGTCAACAAGCTATTCTCTTAGATGTCTTCACGGGTTCTTCATTGTATTACATGTCTAATTATTCGTTTTGTGACCATCAAGGTTCTGTGGGGGTGCATCCCTGTGTCATTCTGCTCAGCTTATGATCAAATCAATGATGGTGGGATTTGGTGCTTTTTGTGCTGACTATCTTCCCAGTTCCAGGTCACTCACGTGGTTCCATCTTGCAAACAACGACGGCTTCGGCCCACTCGGTGTGTGCATTCATCCCATCCAATTGTCACATGAGAACCGGGAGACGGACGAGCTGACAATGACGAGAGGTTATACTGACGTTCTCCGTAATGTTACGAGCCTATTTCAGAGCTTAGTGCTTGGTCCTGAAGTACTGATTTCGCGAAGAATGGGCCGGAAGCTTACGAAGTTGACAGTACTTGAAGCGCCCATCCGGAATCTTCCACTCAAGTGATCGGATCAGAAGGGCAGGCAAGTGATATTTAACTAACTGCTGTGGCTATTGTACGTCTTGAGACCTTTCCCCATGGCCAGCATTTGCCCCCGATTGCTGACAAGTGGGACATGTCCCGACTCTTCTTGCGCTCATTTACACGACGTACAATTTTGTGATATATGTGGTGTCAACGTCACTACTCCCGATATCCGTGCAGCTCACTTCAAAGGGAAAAGGCATCGTCAAAAGCTTCTTGGGAAGGGCCAACTCCTGTACTGCACAATCTGTGATACAGCCATCGTCTCATATTCATGGGTACCTCACACATCTGGCCAAAAACACATAAAGGCCGCGAAACGTAAAGGTGTTTCGCCATCAATTGAAGGAGAAAGCATCGTCACAGACATCCAGGGTCAGAAATATTGCAATCTTTGCCATGCACATACATCCGAGGCGAAATGGGCTATACATGCACGATCCCGAGGTCATAGGAGACTGGAGATATTTTCTTCGTTCAAAGCTGCGTTGGACGAAGCAGAAAGAGATAAAAACGGAATTACAATTGAAGGGCCAACTGACTTCGACATCATCGCCCCGGCTGTTAGTAGCGCTGGCATCTCGCTTACTCTCGTCATCAATATGGTTATACCTCAGTCAAAGGTCACACTGGTTGGGGTGAACTTGGTGTCAGCCAAAGGGAATCGGGTTTCACCGTGCGTTTAGATTTCTAGAATAAAAAGAACAGTTCACTTATCCGAAGACTCCAGGTTTACTCTTAATATCAGTAACCCCAATCACACAATGTCGTACCGCAAGCCCGTAGAGCTCAAGGTGACCTTCCGACAGTCATACATCGGCCGTTATGAGGATAGAGCCGAATTCCTATTTGACGATCTACAACTCCACAAACGGTTTCTCATTTCGCGGACTTTGCGAGCGATTGTCGGGATCAAAGCTGATCATCAGCTCCTGCGACCGACAGCTCCCTACGTGCCCCGAGAGCGACTGACTAGACAACCTGAAGTCACAGTGGTAGAAGGCGTAGACCCGCCATCGTTGAAGGCTATACCCTATGTATTCAAGCTACCCAAAGTCGACATACCAAAGTCGCTGCTATCGACTTTGAGCTCTACCAAGTCGTTCTCAGAAGGTGTAACACGGATAAAGAGTATATTCTTGCCATCGATTCTACACAGTGATACCTATGCACGGCATTTTAAACATTTGCTTTGGATCGAGGAATACCAGATGAAGTGCGTGTCGTTTATATGTACCAACTTTGAGGTTACTGATTAACTCATTAGCCTCGACATGGAACGTTATGATATGCTCAATGTGACTTTAATAAGACACGAGCATTTTTATTAGTGAGTTAACTTTCGCAGTGCTTCAACGTATATTTTACCCCGACTTGAAGTGTCCGAGTTCCTGGGCTTGCGGAGAAGCGCCCTAGTGTTCTTGTCGGTCAGTGACCCTGTTTATTATTCTTACCCGCTACTCATCAGTAGTATATCCAGGAGACAGTATTTTGGTACAGAAGCAGGGTGAAACCCGAGGACATTGGTTTGAAGGTCGAGTCCACGTGTTGCGACAGGAAGAAGTCGGTTTGCGATTTCACGGTTCGTTTGGCTGGAGTTCAGCTCAGCACTACAATGTTCGGTTCAAATTAAACCGTATTCCCATGCGGAGACAACATCAAGCCATGGACTCCGCTTTCGATCAAGAAAGGGTGCTCTTCCCGTCTAAGACTCAGGTGCCTCGTACACCGTATGCAAACACACCTCCGCAGCTATTTAATCCGCTTCTTGCTGCCAATCCACCTCAATATCAAGCGGTAAATGCGATCATGCACCAAACATCCGGATCCGTCCCCTTCGTGATTTTCGGCCCGTAAGACAGAATTTTCTGCCACGTCCGCAATTACTAAACAGTGTCATAGGCCGGGAACTGGAAAAACGATCACGATCGTAGAAGCCATCCAGCAAGTCCTTAAGAGCAATCCTCGTGCAAAGATTCTTGCCTGCGCGCCCAGTAACTCTGCAGCTGACTTAGTCGCCTCACGATTGAGTGCACTCAGCACCGATGAACTGTTCCGATTTTATGCCCCATCTCGTTTCAAGAATCAGGTACCTACCAAACTACTCTCCTACACACACATTCGCGATGATGGCCACTTCTCCGTCCCGCCTTTGGCAAGGATGAAGCGTTTTCGGGTAGTAGTCACAACTTGCGTTTCAGCCTCTGTCGTATCCGGAATCGGTATGCCCCGAGGGCATTACAGTCATATCTTCATCGATGAGGCGGGGCAGGCTACTGAGCCAGAAGCATTCGTATCAATAAAGACTATGGCTGATAACTCCACCAACATTGTACTATCTGGTGATCCCAAACAGCTTGGTCCCATCATCCGCTCAGGCATTGCGCGCGAATTGGGTCTCGAGAAAAGCTATATCGAACGGTTAATGGCAACAGATGTATACGATGTACATACAGGTCTTGGACTGTCGTATGTTCTTTCCTCTGCGCAAGAAAATAAAGATTCTAACACTTTGGTAGGGTGATAAAACTTACGAAGAATTTCCGTTCACACTACGCCATTCTCAAATTCCCAAACGAGAACTTCTACGATGGCGACCTGGAGCAATGCGGAGATCCTAAAGTTATCAGTTCGTTTTTAGGGTCATCGTATTTGCCTGCAAAACAGTTCCCGATTGTTTTCCATGGGATCTCAGGAAAAGACGACCGTGAACCATCCTCACCCTCGTTCTACAATATTGATGAGATAACCCAGGTGAAGACATACGTTCAAGCACTCCGAGCTGATCGACGCTTTCGTACTAGTGAGTCATTTATTAAGCTCATCTTGCTAGTGTGAATGTACTGTTGCAGCCGAGGACGATATCGGCATCATCACACCGTACCATGCTCAATGCTTGAAGATCAGAGCGACGTTAAAGGGTGTCGCAGATGGAATCAAAGTTGGCTCAGTGGAAGAGTTCCAAGGTCAAGTACGTCATTTCATTATGCCCGGTATACACTCTGGTGACCATCCGATATGTAGGAACGCCGTGTGATCATCATTTCTACTGTCAGAAGCAGTAAAGAATTCGTTGAATACGACCTCAGACACACTCTGGGATTTGTTGCAAATCCACGTCGATTTAATGGTGCGTGCCAGCTCATCGTTCGGGAAATGTACTTGATAATTTCGCGGCAGTGGCTGTCACCCGAGCGCAAGCTCTCCTGATCATCGTTGGTGACCCGCAAGTCTTATCCCTTGATCCCCTATGGCGGTCTTTCCTTAACTATATCCACAAAAACAACGGTTGGACTGGACAGCCAATTACTTGGGATCCTCGTGCTCCAGTTGAGCAGGAGGGCGGATATGATCGCGCGATCCGGGAGGGTGCTGAATTGGATATGAATTACTTCGCCCGTAGGATGGAGGTTCTGACGCTTGCAGGTGTTGATGGTGATGGGGACGATGAAGGCAATGTTGATCGTCCTTGGCGGGATGTTGAATAAGTGGATGAGTAACGACTAACTTGAACAGATATTGTTCATTCTAATGATCGCTAGCAGTTTTCTGATTTACGTAGGGACATGTGCTTCAAGCTCTTGATTGTTATTTATAAACGGCTCCAGCCTGTGCTGTTCCATTCACTGAAGACACAGTGAGTGATGAGACGCTGAAACCACTTGACTTCATGTAAGTTTCTCGATTGTCTAAGCCTAACTGACGCGCTTGCGGCCACCCCCATTAAGCCAACCCCACTACCGTCTACCGCAGTGACAAAATTCAGCTCCACTCCGCTCCGAGCTTAAAGATTGACCACGTCGCACTTTGATCATCTTTGCCCCGGACGCCACAAAGCTGTAGACACCAAGCCCGTTAGGAGGTGGGTTTGAAGCGACATCCCCTTCCGGTCTCAAGTTGGAGTCACCGGAATCAAATCGGAATACATCCCGTGGGCCAGTGGTCGGCGAACGTACCTTGTGCATTGTCACCCTTGACAGTTGCGGTGCCTTGCGGGAGCTGTATGATGATGTCGTTGCTCCAGTGTTGCCTCACCGCATCCCGTTTCTCCCATGTTGAGATAATCAGAAATCAGAACGTGCATGACCCACATGCATTTGACATGTCCATGTCTCCTCTGCGGAAATCCCATGCCTAAACCACAAGGCAGCCAAAACAAGATATTGATTTTATACTACTCAAACAGACAACGTCCTCTACAGTAAGATAATATGCAATACCGTGATATGTTACACGATGTAGAATACAAATGAACGAGCATGCTAATTGAGAAAGTATCTATAACAGTAGAGCAAGAAAGCAACGGGATCAGTAGTACACGAGAATAAACCATATAGCCCAAAGGAGTGAGTGGTCATCGTCTGAACAGCTTTGTACATGTGGACGGGGGAAGGGTATTACATAGGACCTTTGATCGCGGAACACATAGGGCAGGCATGTAAGGGTGATTCCAAAGCGAGAGGCGATGTAAAAGATAGACAACGAGGCGAGGGCGGTGAGTGACCGCAGCTGACGTAGTACAGCCTGTTACAACAATTTTGATTGTTTGAGATGCTGTCGAATGACCATGTCTCGCACTGAAAAATAGGCAAATGTATCAATTCTAATGGAATGTGTTGTGGAATTTGAGAAAAGAACGAACCGCTAGCAATAATACCACCTGTGGTAGCCGTGTCCTGGAAGGAACATGAGATGTGGTCGAAAATCGTCGAGTGAATCAGAAACTCACCGTCACCGACGTACAGAAAGCATAAAATTTACGTGGATTCGGGGAATATTCCCTATGAATCGCGCTAAATTTCCCTCGAAGGTCTAAATGAGAATCAATCGACTACTGCTTGCTAGCTTCACGGAACATTGTAACTGACATTTGCTAACAGTATCCAGATCGTTTGCCCGATCACCGTAACTTTTGACATATCGTGATAGTCTGTACGTTCGTCAACAACCATGTATGCAGCATATTGCGCAAAGCTTACTTGATGCCAGACTTCAACTTTGCATCAAGAATATCACACTTGTTAAGGAATAAGATGAGGTCGACGTTTGCTAGAAGTTTGTTGGAGCACACGGCTTTCCATAGTAGGACTGAATCCTCCTGTGGATACATCAGCATCAGTCTCAGATGACTTTTTTGATCATGAACGCACCAGCCGGTTCACAGTCCGGTCTTCTGCAAGAACCTGGTCGAAGCCTGATATCGGCGCAAGAAAGATGATAGCATCCACTATAACCAAATGAGAAGGGGGAACCGAATAGGCAATATTCAACGTACCATCATCAAAAAATGGTACCCAGGTTGCTTAAGGGCATAATGTTAACAAATCGAACCACAACCATTATTGGACAATATGAATGACTCACGTCTCTACAAATTTCAATGAGTTGAAGATGTAGAAACATCAGCCGTAACTCCATACCTGACTTCGACTTCCACCAACATCTACAATCCGCCATTCGGTCCCACTATCTCGGCCAGCGGTGACCTCCATCTCGAATTTGTATTCGGATACTCCAACTGTCTTTAGACGTGCCTTAAGAACATCGTCTTCCCAGAAATTAACGCGTGAGACTAAAGTGACCACACAAATTGACACAAAACATCCTACCATCACTAGGCATGTATTTTAGCGATGTAACACGCTTCAGGTCGTTCAAAAAACTAAGTGGACATGTGAGATCCTTTTCTCAAAAATGTGAAAGGTCACTTACAAACCAGGAAATTCCTCTAGTCGTACTTTCTTCTGCCTCAAAATCTCCCGGACAACTTCATCGTTCCACAGTAGTATTAGATCCATCTGACATGAGTGAAGCACCTCCTGCGGCTCATCCGCAGTTTCCATGCCAGTGTTACCGGCACTGTACCGCCGTCCATTTTCATACCCAGACGTATCATCGTTGCTCACGCTTGGATTATTGACTCTGGCCTTGGATAGAGCGCCCCTCCATGCGACACCGGGTCTTATGAAAACCTCCTGGTTCCGAAACGAGTTCACTGCGCCGTGGTTGTGTAGATGACCTGGTGGATACATGGAATGTGACGGACCAGCGAGATGAGTTGCTTCATCTTCATTCGGAGGAACAAGTTTTGCCACGAGAAGCCGTTCGATGTGTCGCAGAGGTTGGAGACGTGACTTCAAGGCCTCGAGGGGAGATATGTTCAGTGTCACAGAGGAACCATTGGAACGTGTTGCTTGGTGTTCCATGTCGGATTCTGGGTCGGATTCTGGGCTAGAATCGGTGCGATTGCGCGTATTGCTTGCTTCTCCGTTCCGGAAATCACTGCTCAAATGGGAGGAGTTTGAATGTGAGTGTGAGGGTGCATGTTCTGGTATTCGTGGGGGTCGGGATATACTTCTGGAACGCATTCTAGGGGAAGATAACGGGGACGTCGAAGGAGAAATTGGGGACATCGCCGACGTGAGGGTTTCGAGAATAATGCGTATTGAACGCACAATATTCAGTTGGATGACAGCTCGCCAGAGTATTCGCTCTTCTCGAAAGGCGGTTGGGGTATATAAACGTTGGAATTCTGCGAAAAGCTCAATAAAATAACCTAGAGTACAATGACAAACTCACGTCTGAGCGTGGTAGATTTGCCTGGTTTATTTATAGTTGGTACTCGGGGAAGAGAAATGTTACGGTACAGCTTACCCGACTCGCTCTGACCGAGGAGGAGTAACCTGACGATGCGTTTCTTCTTGCGAGCCTGGCGCTCTGCCTTTATGGAAGCGTCAATAGCCAAACTAATTCGTTTAGCCTCTTCCTCACGAGCCAGACGAAGCTCGCGCTGCTCTAGAGTTTCGTCAGGTGGTGGTCTAAGGACCTGATCGAGGGGGTCGTCAGAGATGTGAGTAGACAAGGACATGATCATGATGAGTCGTTAGTTTAGTGAGAGATAGTAGTACTTGTTAGTACAACTATAACAAGGGAGAAAGGGTCCAGGCACAAAAGTAGTAAGAATTCATTACTTCATAAGTCAGAACGTAGGTTCAAATTTCAATCGCCATTTGATTTCAAATAAACTCCGTCTATTTCCTTAACCCTTTCCACTCTCTTCCACAATCTGTCACTTCTCTCCGCAACTACTCCCTCCGCTTTCACCTTCCTATGTGCACATGTGTATCTTTTTTGGGTCCTTTGCTTCACCAACTTGGGATGTAAATCTCATGCACGTGCTCTCACATCCCATTTCAGGCGGTTCCTGATCATGAAGGCACAGGAACGATCACCTTCCATCTGCCGCCGGTCGCCTTCATGTTAGATGTGCTATCCGAGTCCAAGTTAGAAGTTAACAGAGTTTGCAACACGTTCTACATCCCTTTTTTGTTCCTCATGCACGCATCTCAGCCCTAGTACCTATGGCGATCTGATCCCACCCTTCTCAATTCTCTGGTTGTATCTCTGGCTCGCCCTGGAATCTGAAACACATGCGTTCAAACTGCTTGATCACTCGGACATGGTTGAAAATGTTGATGCAAGTTTGCAACAACAAATTGTTCGGCAGTGGTTCGGCCCGCCCGCCAGGCGCACTATGTACTACCAAAACTACCATCGGCCGATCTACGCAGCATTGCTTTTCGTTCTTACTGGCATATGAACTACGGAATATAAGTCCAAATCTCGTCTGGCCCAGACGCCCCCGATGACCGGACTACATATTCTGACATGAGTACTGATCTACCCCGAGATTTGCAACATCTGAAAGCCGGCATGACGCAACTACCATCGTGGCCTGTCCTATATCAATTCACAACGAGCCTAGGGCCTCACGTTTCTCGCTCTCTGTTTCCCTGCTGTCACCTGTCACAGTTGCCTTGATTTACAGTGACTTTGTGCCATTGTCCTGTGGGTGCTACCATGGCCATTGTTGCCGTCGCCTGCTTGCATTTCTGACAATCGCACCTACCCTCTTTGGAAGCACCATTTTTTGCCCGATGGAGCTCCATGATATTTATAATCAATGATCGATAAAAGGACCGGGGTCTCCTTTCAATGGTTCCTGAAAGCACTGCCAAGCGCTTGGAGAATTCATTTTCTATGTGTGACACCATGTACAGCTGGGTTACGGTCGGATGCCTGCGCTGGAGTATCTCATGAAGTGGACACCTGTGGATGTACACCCAACACTGTCCCCCAAAGGGTTTAAACACAGCCCAACCACCGTTCGTGTGACATCGGGGAAGGTATCATTGCACCACGGGACGAGAACTCGACAATGCCCACCTTTGGATTGGATAGGTTATCGATTGATTCACACCTATCTTCACACTATCTTGCTGATCACTGCCGCCGGATGTGAAATACCCACAATCGAGCACGCATTACTACCACGGTATATCTACCCCGGTGATAGTATGATAACAGGGAGAGTTCTTGAGCAAGTCTGATGCGGCTATCGGGTATGATGTCATTCATGCCATATTGCATTTCTAAAATATGTCAGTGCTAGTCTGCTGTTGTCTGCTTTTTGTACTAAGTATATTTTTGTAGGTTCAAGTGTGTCTGATATGCATCCCTGTAAACACAGTGGCCATGATCGTATACGGATGTTAAGCGCCTCCCCGCTGTTCTAGAAACCCAGGAATGCTGGAGTCTTCTCCAGTTCCGATGCTTATAGCTCACCACAACTTGAAGCCCCAGATGCCAAGAGCACAATCAGATCACGCGTCAAGGTATCCAAAGACATGGCGTCCGAACTATTCACGAGAAAAAACACCCTTTCGGAGAGTACCCTTGCTGGGGATCTAGCGAGCGTCACCAGAACGTAGATTCTTAATTCCATTCGTACGTTCAACCCTGACCAACGCCTCTCACTTCCGAAACCGACTATACCACTTGAATTGTCACGCGTCAGGTGATGTCAGAATACCACGATTTACCAGGATCGCTGTCGACGCGTTGACGTCCGACCTGGGCCCTGCCTTGACGACCATTGCTGAAAAAGGGCTTCCGAACGGCAATGGTCCCGCGGTACAGTAACTTGCCATGATCAAGGAACTAACTGCCTTTCTAAAATCGGCAAGGTACGTCTACTAACACGCAATGAACCAGCTGATCCTTACATGCGATGTTAATTCACATGTAATAGTGGTTGGTGATTCTTCCGCGAACTTGACATTTGAATGTTGAACTCTTAACCTCCTTCAAGTTTTTCATCTATATAGCAAATCTGGTCGGTCCTGCCAGTGAATTAAACAGGCTTATGACGGCGGGTTACTAATTGAGCCACAGTTAAGAGTGTTCGCACTTTCTGGACTTGAGATCTTTATGAAGGTCATGCAACCTTCCGCGTTCAGGAGTTTTGTTCAACTCCGTACAAACTCCCTGACTCCTGAGGTACATCATTCAACGTATCATCAGGCACAGGGAGAGTCACCGATTAGGTGAAATATTGCCACGGTTGGTGATTTGATCCTGGCGATTCGGTTGCCAAAAATCTCAACGGTTCAATGGTCTAGTGGTTATGATTTCTGTCTCACATAGTGTGTACACAGAAGGTCTCCAGTTCGATCCTGGATTGAACCACTCTTTTATTTACACCCCGTTATGAGCTTCCGACGGCCTCGAAATTGATACGCTCTAAATAATTTTAATATGGCCAATTACCCGGTGTTATAAAGCCGTATTTTATCGAGTCCTTTACCGAGTCCTTTATCGAGTCCTTTCAGGACGTGGGGTATGAATGTACTATGTGAACAACAGCAGTCGTGATATCCTATCGTCATGACGGTGGACGATTCGGAATGGGAGAATTACTATGGCTTCGAGTCCCGCTCTGTCTAGCCAACGATGATGTCTTCTGCAAACGAGTCCGTTCATCTGCGTGCAGAATGTCGTCATCCTCCGACTCTGACTCGGCAACCTCCCGCAGCCGCTGCAGTCCCACGCTATCGACCCCGCCAGGCTCAGGCTCCTCAAATGCATTGAAAAGTGTGGTGGTCTGGTTTCGATAAAGTGAGCTTCTCCGGCCATGCCCGCGTGGTGAAGGTGCTGGCCCGATGTGCGCGTCATTCCACCCATCAAGTGACACCCGACCTTGAAGGCTGAGTCGTGGGTTCATCAGTCCACCCTCCAGCGCTGTGTGTCCATTCTGTTCGAGGAGAGGTTCCGGAGTTCGAGAAATGTTCAATAGATGAACTCCTAGAAATGTGACGACGAAACCACAAAGAAGTGATAAGGTGTCAGAGGCATCCGTCGTATTAAAACCTTGGAAAAGGATGAGGGAGGCAACGACGGTGGCTGTAGAAAACCCGACATAATACATAGGATTTACGCTGTAATCCTGATCAGCGCCCGAATAGAAACGTTGGTGAAACAGGCTTACACGTTGGTGGAAAATGTGTCTAACGCCTTATTGAAGTAATTCATCTGAACCACAATACAGAGGGCTACAGTGATACCAAACACGTATGTGCTTGCATGAGTAAATTGATTATTCCCTCCAAACGTTAGTTTAACTGCCACGCCGAAGCCCTTGATAGCCATGACGGATACCGAACCGACGAGAGAGCAAATCGAGATATAAACAACTGGTGATGATCGTCCATATTTTGGCGCGACAGAATATATCATAACCAAGGTAAACACCAAGACTGTGAAACAGTACAAAAGGAACCCTGTGGTCTAGGGTTAGTAAAAAAAAAGTTGCCTGATTGATTATCATGATGCACCTGGCCTTAGGGCAAATTCCAGAATTTCATCTACAGTTTCCACCGGTTTATCCTCCGGGGCGTGAAGCACGATTATCAACGATCCAATTAGACATATTGTACATCCGAGTCTGCCCAAGTGACCCAGTTCTTCGTTAAGTAGGAATGAAGCTAGCACAGCTCTGTTCGTCTAGCATTAAGAGGCGAGAGGGAAAGAGAATACCTCATACTCACCCGATAAGAACGCTCAAAGCTCCCAAAGGCGTTACCAGTATTGGAGGTGCGAAAGTATACGCAGCGAAATTTGCGACTGTAAGGGATATTAGACATCAAACTTCCAAAGGGGGGATGATAATCACTTTCTCCCAGCACCACTGAAAACAGACAAGGTCAGACATTGGACTTCTAAGAACGCGCCAGGAAGAAACGCACACGTGGATATCCCGGCCCACCATATAGGATTCCGAAGGTATGAGAGATTCTCTGACGCAGATTGGGCTCCATATGCAGCATTTCTTGCAGCAGCATCATTCAGACCCTATTTGAAGATAATCTCAGTGAAAAAAAAGTGACGACAGACAAGGCAAATACCTTTTTCGTAATAATAAAGCTCGTACCGATGGCGAGTGAGCTGGACAGGGCGAGGGCCAGGCCAATGTACTTGTCCTCAACCATGCCGAAAATAAAGATGGCAAACCCGCAGGCCAAGGCCGTTGCAGGTTACAGATGTCTGGTAAAGAGAAGCGCTGGAAAGTAGTTCCATTCATTGTCAGAATTCGTGGCAGATTCAACCACGTGCTTGAAAATTACCCACCATTGTTTCGAATAATGAAATCCACTCAACTTCCATGTACAATTGTTCGCTTTCTGGCGTTGTTTCAGGCTCATTATAAGGGTATGTATATATACTGTAGGTACAAGTACCAACTGCAAGAAGCACAATGGAGATAGCTATGCAGTACGTACTATTCGTGTCATTATTGTCCAAAGTATCTTCTATGTTATAGATGCAGAAACTCGAACCCCTACGGGTATTGACGGGGAATGCGTATGTGAAGGTATTTCGAAGGACTGGCTCCATGCGAAGATCCAAGAGTGGGGGTAGTAACTGGTATACAGAAGGATGCAATATGCAATGGGCATGTTAGTGGGAAGGCAGAATGAACAGGTGGATACATATGGGATCTGGGGGTGCAAATGTACAAGTGGTGAGGTGGTTTGACCAATTGGTTGCTATATAGGTTAGTGTTAAACATTATTGACGGAAAGTAAAGCTGAAAGTCGACTTGAGGCAGTTCTAGAATTTGGTTTGGCGTAGCGGTCGACGCGAAGCTCAACTCATCGGATTGAAATGTCTTCCGCATCTGGGGAAGCTGGCATTCCGCAGGGAATTCTCAAGGTGAGAATGCCATCTTCCATTGACGCATCAATGTCTTCACGCTGAAGGCAGAAACAATAAAGATTATCAAAACAACGCGAACTCAAGAGGCTCTTGTTAAAACCGCACTTTGATATCAGATGGCACGGGAATTGTTCTTGTGAACTCGCCAAATTTCCGCTCTCTTATGGTCAGGTCACCCCCGGATCCTCCTTCTGAAGACATAGGAAACACGGGGTTTGTGTTTCCAGAGACGGTGATCTGTCTCACGCCGTTGTAATAGCAAGTCGAGAGCGTCACTCTCACATCCGCTTTTTTCACGCCAGGTAGTTCGAGCATGGCAGTAAGCACCTTACTCTCTGGGTCATAATTGGAATCAGTTCTAATGATGAACCGTTTTCTTGGAGTGTTAGGATCTGGTCTCGACAAGGATGGAGGAAGCGACATGTCCCGGGTAACGAGTGGCGAGCTAGAAGACAACCCCTCGCAAAATGATCAAATCCGGTATGTAGGAAACAAGGCGTACCTGACTGTGGATCCAAGACCAGCAAGCCGACCAGTGGCACTGGCAGGCGACGGCATAGCAGGCGACGGAACACTAGGCGATGGCATGCCAGAAGATGACGCAGAAGCCTGTGCGCCAGCAAACCTCACATGTTGTTGTCGTGTCAGAGGCGTGCTGCTGGACGTGTTTGGTCGTCGATAAGGATGAGCTTGCTGCTGCTGTTGATGCGAACGGGACGACTGTCTGACCGGTCCGACAGCAGTTGAAGTCGAACTGGAACGGGTGTCAATATGTGGAAGGGAGGAGTCGTGTTCCCCTGGGCTTTCTCGCCTTCTCTCAGGTCTGTGCACATGATGAAGCCGCACTGGAAAG